>VNKC01000807.1:0-93555 GCA_008042775.1 Drosophila pectinifera
TATATTATATATTATATTTATATATATTTTAAATTGAATTTATTACTTGTTTACAATGTAATGACACCGATAGCAGGCAAGGGAACGATTTTTGGAAGAGGTCTGAGAGCATACTTAGAGAGGAATTTATGTTGGGCTTGTAATTAATTAATTTTAAATACCTAAAATGATGATGCGGTATTTAAAATATACATAAATATAATATACAATATAATACATTTTTTTAAATCAATGTTTGTTTACAATAACACCGAAAGAAGGGAGAGGAAAGTTTTCTGGAAAATGTCTTAGAGTATACTTGAAGTCGAAGGAATTTTAACCTTGTAATTACTTAAATAGAATTATTTAAAATTATGTTGCAGTATTTATTATATTTATTATGTTATATATTATATTTATATTTATTATAAATACCCCTTTCTTTGTGGATAACGCTTTTAAAATAAAAACAGAGCAGTTTAAGCTTCGAGATAACCGCCCAGTGATGCAATACTAATCTTTGGCTTATAAATAAATTAATATGAATACGAATTTCTTTATATTCTTTATATAAGAAGATAAGACTGTGACATGATTCTCAGGCGTGCGCTCGCATTTAAAGGGCAAAAGATAGCTGAATATGTTACAAAATTTCCAGTTTTTACTGCAAATATAAAATAATGCTAACAAAGAAATATATTCTTTATATAGAAAAGCCGGTAGGATGTATCAGACTCTAGAAAAACACAAAGAATATAATTATACCCCGATAAATGTCTAGTAATTAATGCAGAGAAGGAAGTGAAGGCCCTCCCTTTAGCTTGTGCTAATAACTAGTGTCCTAAATATCCTACAGTTTCTGGCTAAGGCCAAAGGCCCCCCTAATGGCCTTTCAACACCCCAATTTACTGGCCAACACTTATTCCAAGCCAAAACCTCGGCAAAATGCCCGGTTCTCCCCAACAAAAAAGGACGAGGAACAAAAAGTCCTTCCCCTGGAACAACTTTACCGACAGATACAAAATTAAGTTGCAAACAAAAAGCCAAAAAGCCCATGTACTTGTCACCCCACACCAGCTCCGGGAAAGAGCAGCCGGGAAAGCGGCCAGGAGGAAATAAAAGTCCAGGGGAAAAGCCAGCGAGGAAATCGGGCCCGGCACACTTCGCCTTGCCATTTTTAGCCGCGGGCAAAAGTCGTCGTCGCTTTCAATTATAGCCGTGAGTTTTCTCCGTCCGGAGAAAACACAAACACCCACACACAGCCGACACACACAATACCCGGGCTATAAGTCCACACACACACATACACTGGCAGAAAGGCAGGGGCCCAGCGAGCCATTAGCCTAATGTGTGCTTATTGCGCACGCTTTGGAACAGACGCAGGTTGGCTTAGTGGGCCGAAAGAGGGGGAGGGAAGTGCAGCGGGGGAGGGGGAAATGGGGAAAATTCTGGAGGAGAGTGGGGAGCATGCCGGGCTGGATGGGGCAGCACACAGAGGGGATGCTAAGGGATGTGGCAACCGCAAAGCCCGGGTATAACTTGCCACTTTGTCTGACCGAACGCCGGGGGGGAAACCAGAGAACGGAGGGGGAGGTGGGTGGAAAATGGCTGCCTGAGAGGGGAGCAGGTGGTGGGTGGTGTCTGGGCCAACCGCAAACAAACAAACGCAGCCGAGCAACAGAGACAGCGGAGACAGAGAGCGAGCGAGAGCGTGCCTCAGCATCTGTATCTGTATCTGTATCTGTATCCGCAACCGTATCTCCACTGCTGTGTACATGGATATATATAGGTGGCTGCTATACATAGGAGCTAGTGCATAATGAATGCGAAGATGTGCCCGCCCTATTATCCTGACTCCTCCCTCGACTAGAGTATCTCAGAGATACACAGCCGCATTCTGATAGGAAAAATCAAGGGATGCTTCGCTCGCTCTCTCTGCCAGCTGCGTCTCGCTGTCCCTGTCTCTGTCTCCAGGCCTCGCTGTCCCTGTCCCTCTCGCTGGCCTCTCCCTCTGTCCGCCTGGCATCCTTGTGCCCGCAAGGATTCGAATCAGAATCACCAAGTCTCGCCTTCAGATAATAATGACAGAGCGAACTGACACAGATTCCCAGCCAGCAGCAGCGAGAAAGAGAGGTGGTCTCCTAGAGAGAGTGGCTGCAGAGCCAGAGCGGGAGAGAGACGGAGAGATGCTGGGAGAGCGAGAAAGAGCGCAGAGAGAGGAGGCTTCATCCCCTGATTTTTTGGAGAAGACACACACAGGACATCTGTGATCTCTGGGCGACGCGAGATGGGAAGCGGGGCGAGCGGGGCGAGCGGAGGCGAGCGGACCAACCACCACAGCGAATCCGCATCCGAATTCCCATTGAGCAGCCCGGGAATCCTCAGCGCCTGCAGACAATTTTTCAGTTCGTTGCTGAGCGTGCTGGCAATCGGAATTGAAATCGGAATCGGAATCGGAGTCCCAGTCGCCACTCCGCTGTCGCCGTCGCAGTTGCCGTTCGCTGTTCGTCGTTGCCGTCGCCGTCGCCGCCTCTGCTGCAGCCGGCGTCGCTGCCACACACACATTTTCCCACACAACAACAGCAGCAACAACATATATATTTTTTTGCGCCGATATCGCTCCTTGGCTGGCAGTCTTGCGAAGACAACCGGCAGATAGAGACGACACCGTTGAAAAATCCCCAAGAAGAGTCCGCTCTATATCGAGTATACGCAGTGATGTCGCCGCGTCGCGTGTTATGAAAAGAATATCCGCTCTTAAAACTAACACCGCGCTGTGTTTATTGTGATAACTGCCAGTAATAGTTTTCGAGGGCCGAATCATGCTGTTCGATCGATATGTCATATCAGGTTGGTTCCAAGCGCCGCGACAATAAACACAGGCCCAAGGCAGCCCAGTTCCCCGGAATCCAAGCCCTC
Source organism: Drosophila pectinifera (assembly GCA_008042775.1). Lineage (NCBI taxonomy): Eukaryota > Metazoa > Arthropoda > Insecta > Diptera > Drosophilidae > Drosophila > Drosophila pectinifera. The sequence goes on from VNKC01000807.1 coordinate 2,899, forward strand.
AAGTCTCAAGCCCTCAAATGGGCTTAACAATCGAAAGTGAATCAAATTGGGTTAATGTGTTTAGTGCTAAACTAAGTCTAAGACCAAGTGATTAAACAAGAGCAGACTAAGGAATGTTACTAAAAATAAAGCAAACCCTTAAAGACAGAGGCTTAGCACAAGAATGGCTCTTAATGAAATCACTCAGTGGGTTAAATATATATACGCTAATTTATTTAGGCTGAAATATTAAAAGAGTTGGCTTATTTAGTGTTACAAAGATCACCAATAACATTTTAAAAAGAGTTTTGTGGTTAATAACTATAAAATAAACCATACAATTTATTTTGTTTGATTAATTAGATTATTTTGTGTTACAAAAACTATAACAAATAACACTTTAAAAAGAGTTATGTGGTTAGTAAATATAAAATGAACCTTAAAAATGATTATTTTTGAATAATTAGACTGTTTGAGCTATAAAGATCACTAATAACACTTTGAAAAGAGTTTGTGGTTAGTAAATATTAAATGAGCCTTAAAAATAAATATTTATCACAAGAGCACTTTTTCATTCAGGCATAAGTTTACCAAACTTAAAAACAGTTTCTCATAAGTTTTCTTGTTTAGTTTTCATATTTAAGATTAATAGCATTACTAGCTTTAAATACAAATATAATTTAGTAAGCTTTGCCATTAAAGAGCTACTTTATCGGATAAATAGAGGCCCTTGTCATTACTAATGTAATAGTCAAGATTAAAATTCTTTCGCAAGTTAATGGCTGACGAGTAATGGACTTTTTTTAAAACCAAGTGCAGGTTTAGATTAGCCACAAACTACTCCCTCCAGGAAAACATCTTTTAATCTTCTTTGCCCTGTTATAACTTAATTGCAAACTTTTAATGGCTAAAAGCGAGTTAAAATCGATCTGTACTTATCACACGTCGCCTGTTAACCGCTTATGAGGCACAAATGTGATTACCTAAAAACAAATTAGCTGAGGGTTTTACAAACTGGCCAGCGGGGAAAGGAAGACCTGGCCAAAACACTTGTGCTTGTGTGAACAGCAATTGGGTTGTCCAAACAAACCCTCTAGGGCGGACCTTTGAAGTGGCCCTAAGGACTTCGCGTCGGCGTGCGAGAGACGAGACTCGAGGTGAGGGAAGAGCCCAGGATGCTGGGCAAACAGAGCGTGCCGGGCCGCAGGATGTGCGAAATGCCCAGCAGGTTGCAAGGACAATGGATAGGAACTTGAGGAACCGTAACTGAAACTGAGACCTCAACCTCAACCTCAACCTCAGCCGATATTTGTTTGCCCTGCTTTGTGGCTTATTTATACGGCCGATACTTATCTGGTTACTTGCCCTGCCGGGCCCGGCACTGTTTCCGCGTTATCTGTGGAAGCGCTGTCATATTTTGTCTAACAGCTCAAATTACGATTTAGTTTCAAGTGCTCCGGACGATGGTCGATGGGCGATGGGCGATGGACAAGACAAGGGCCCTAGTAGCCGAGCAGTTCGAGCCCGGAGTGGCAGTGGCCCAGGGCAAATATCAATAATCGCCGGGTAATTTGTGCGTGTCTACTTATGTCCAAGCCCACCGATAATCTACAAAAGCAAAGAGTGATTTCTGTCCTCTACTTCTTGAACTTGACAACTTGGGTATGCCCTGTGTTTGCCACATCCTTGACCAGGATTGAAGTTTTCGGATGTTATTTAGGCTTGTGCTTTCTATAAATTATTTTGTTGTAGCTCTGGCACTGGTTGTCCCTTTGTTTGTATTTTTTTAAATATTTCCTGAACTTTAAGGTAACTTTTATAATTTTTGTGGATTTTTGAAACATTTTATTAAGCTTCAGGCATAGTTTTTGCAGCATTTCTGTTGCAAAAAAGGTTTCTGCCTTAACTTTATATTTTTCTAGCTAGTATTTCTGTCTAATGAGTGGATTTTTGTTTAATTTATATACTTTTGGGCTAAGCAATGGGTTTTTTCTGTCTTTAAATTGGTGATTTATAGATGAGCTTTTCGAAAAAATATATAAAATATATAAAAATATCACAAAAGACCATAATCATCTTTAAAAGGCATTCCCTTTGAAGTGCCTGTTTTTGCAATATTTTCCAAGAAGATAACTTGTCTTAAAGCTCCTTAAAATATTCGTATAAGTATCTATAATCTTAGCCTAAAGCAATATGGATTTCAGCCACTATCTAGATATTAACATTCCTCTTACTTATATATATATATATATTAGGTAGTTATTTATATTTTAATATCGTATTTGATATTAATACCCAGCCAGAAAGCGAGTTGGGATTCCCCATCTTAGTAGTCTCCTTTTCCTTGACTCATCTGTCACTGAGTTGTCTCCGAGCTCCCAGCCAAGTCTTGTCTTTTTATCTTTAACTTAATCGGCAGACAGCAGTCCGGGCCAGCAGTCGTCACATCATTAAGTTGTCGGAATTATTGTGTCAACAAGGAGGAAATAGTTGAAATACTTCCACAGCGATACCTAAACAGATTCCGACTCTATTTGCTCAGCCTGCTCGTGGGGTATCGGATACTCCCTGTCTCCGAAAGGGTAGTGCTGACCAGGCAGAGACACCTGTCTTTCCCTCGCCGGGGAGATAGTGGCTCGTAGATATTTCTGTGGAGCTGGAGTGGCTGCCGTCGTGTCGGTGCATTGCAAAATCGCCCAGAGATAGATACACCTTCGAGTGGCCGTGCCGGGCGTGATTGTCATCTCTCCGGACTTATTTTCGGTACTGACTTGACAGCCAACCACTGATTAGGATTAGTGGAGGAGCAGGCGGGGGCCAGCGGACGTCGAGAGTCACTAATAATCGGTATCTCCTCTGCTCCACACCCACAGGCTCCAGCGGCGACGACTTCGATCCGAGTGCTAGTGCCGTGCGCCACCACCACCGCCTGGATCACCACCACCTGGATCACCACCTGGACCACCACCACCTCGATCTCAGCGCCAGGGGCCAGGCCTTTGCCGGGCTGCCCGTGGAGCAGCCACTCGAGGAGAGGTCTCCGACCCGGGAGGAGCACCACCACCATCGCCAGCACCAGCACCAGCTGCAGCAGCAGCTCCAGCAGCAGCCGCCTCCGCCCACGTTGCCCTTGGACACGGCAGCCGCCCTCGCCGGCGAGTCCGGCATGGAGCACTTCTTCAAGGACCCCGCCCAGGCGGAGCAGATCCTGCAGGAGTGGGCGCGCCGCCGGGAGCCCATCAGCGACCTGGACATCCGGGACAGCGGCGTCTACGCCAAGACCTCCCTGCAGCGGGGCACGCGCTACGGCCCCTTTCCCGTCAAGCTCTGCCATCAGCCCAACGACCTGCAGCTGGCCTGGAAGGTGAGTCTTGGATATATCTTATTTTACTATATATTAAGGGGAAAATAAACAAAACTCACTAAACTCTCACTAAATACTTCATAAATAAGAGTTCCTTCCATCAAAAGTCCAAGTGAATATAGATTTATAATCTGAGTTTTGGGTTGAAGTATAAGTTATATGACTTCAATGCCCTTTAAAATATTTAATTAAGTCCACATACATTTTTTTATTTAATGCTTTAGTAGAGTAATATGACTTTCATGTCATTTTATTTATATAATTGATATGTTTAATATTTTTATTTAATGCTTTAGTAGAGGGAGATATTATTTATAGTACATCGCTATCTAAAATCCCATAGATAACCTCTCATTATTTTTTAAAATTATAATTCTTTTTATAAAAGTCCCCTGATAATATTTTTGAATATAAATATAATTCCAGAAAGCCCTGAATTAATTATTAACCAAAAAACTACTTTAGAAAAACATATATTAAATGGTACTCAAGTGAGGGAGATCCTTGTCCCACTCTTATTTACTTCTGTCTGCATTGTTAGATATTTGATATATTTTATGCTAAACCTTAATCGTTTTTCACCCAAACCCGTAGTTAGTTTTCACCACAAAAATATATATATATATTGCCAAGCAATCCCTCGATTGGCGACCCAAAAACTATATAATATATGACCCAATAGAGCGGACCTTAAGCCTTTCACACGTGTGAGCATATCCTGGGCAGTCTCGAATTTCCGTTTTATTTTTTTGTGTCCTGAAACTTAATCCCATCAGAGCTGTACCATGTACATTTTTATGTGCGAAAATTGCACAAAAATTGCAACCGAATTGAATCATCCCGATGCGCTCTATTTTTTGGGGTTTTTCGCAGGGAAAATCAAGCGCTTGGAAGGAGATTTGATTAGGCGGACTCGAGGGTATCGATTGTCAGTCAAATGTGCCTAATCCTTGGCCAGAGCTAATTTAGCCCGGCCGGGAAGCGGGGAAGCGGGGAAGGGAAGCCAGGAAAATCCACAAAGTGCACCCCAAATGAGGCTTAAGTCGGGGCCGGCTGATGATTCCAATTAGGGGAACGAGCGGAGATCGAAGGGTTCCCTCGATCGGTTGTCAGTCAGTCAGTCAACTGACACTTCTCCGTCCTTCCTCCCTTACTGAAAACAGGACACGGAAAACAGAAGCCGCGGCAGACACAGGCAAAGACAATCCAATCAAATTATCGCGCCTCGTCCTGTTGACAATTGTGCAGGGGCCAGGACGAGGAAATCCCTATCCCTTCTACCTACAACCGAGCCGAGGCTCAGGTATTCCTGTGCTACAAAAATATTGTTCCTGCCACTCGAGCGAAAATTGCAAAAATAACACGGAGCTCGACGATCCCTTTTCGCCGTTCGGTTGCGAGCCTTTATTTCTGGATGATCCTCAAATCAAGCGCACTTTTATCGCTCACATTTCCGTTTTGACAGATACATTGGCTGTGTCTGTATCTCTGCCTGATCCTCCAGCAGGATCTGCTCGTTCCTATGCGATCCAATCCGATCCGACAATTCGAAGCCAGTTCTCTCCGAGATTATCTCTGGCGCGTAAATATTTTCCTTGCCCATTGACTGTGTCATGTTTGCTGCTGCCGCCTGTGGCCTCCTTTTAATAAAGTTATGAATAGCGGTGAAGGGGCAAAAGGACATGTGTGATGTCTGTCCGGGATTACCGACAACTGGAACTGTTTGCCCAGTTTCGCAGGCTCAGGATCTAGGATGTGTCTCCACGATCTTATCACTCAGCAGTGGCTGCCTCGGATTGCAGTTTCCCTTGGTTTTTGAAAAATGAGAGCTTGATCTTCAAAGATAAATATGTACATGTGGGAACTTTACCACAAATAAGGTGTAAGCTAGAACTTTAGTGTACAATCGGAGATATAGTACTAAACTAATATACTATTTATTTAGCACTGCAGAACGAAGATAAGAAACTTCCCAGTAATTGCCTTTTGCACTTAAATCCTTTATGTACTTAAATCCTTTATTTTAGAAAGGAATTCATTTCAATATTTACTTTTTGAGTTAATTTATAAATGTGCCTGAAATGAGTCTTGGAATATTCTATTAGAGTGAATTGAAATATGATAAAATATATCTCAAGAAACCTTAATTTATGTCAACATTTATCCTTTTTCTTACATCAAAGGAATGGAGATTAATAATAAATAAACACCATAAGATAATTACCAAGACTATAGCTTATTGAATTTACAAATAAGCTAAGCCACATCCTCCTCGGTATATTATAAACCTTTCCCTGCCAAATGGTTACCCTTATTAAGTATTTTATTTAATGGCAGAAAGCCTCCCCTACTTTCTATAAAAATCTAAGCCCCGCGGCAATTATGTATATATTTTGCAACTATAACTTCTGGGTGAGCTGCCGCCCCATCCCCTCCACCAAAACACAGACTCTGCAACCTACTTGTTCGGCTCAACCACTCTTAATTTAAATAGGAGGAAAAAATCCACGCCCTCGTGGTAAAGTTTATTTCTGCGGGAGAATTTATATACATATACTCCCATTTGTGTGATTTTTTTCGCTCTGCGGAAGAAGAAGCCACTTGAGGCGTTGTTAACTTAATTTTTGGAGCGTGCACACACACATGCCGCCACACACACACACACACTCTGGCCGCACACACCACTTAATCGCAAACTGTGAAATGCCGTTTTTCCGAGTGACTTCATAGACAAGAGCCTGGCGGCGGCGGCTTGAACGTTGCGCATACGCAAAGTCACTCAGTCGACCGCAGAAGTTGAGGCTTTTCGGTTTTCGGTTTTCGATTTTGACTTTTAATTTGTGGTGTGCCAGTGTGTGTGCGAGTGTGTGAGTGTGGCGTCGCCGCGTCTACGGCAGCTTTCGCAGCAGCCGCCGTTAACGGTTTTTGTGTGAATTATGCGTATTGCAGCTTGGCGCCCGCCGTCGCTGCTGCTTTTATTTTGTATACAAAAACTGTCGGTGGCTCTTGTTTAGTTTTTCGTTTTTCCTCTCCAGTTTTTTCTCCGCTTTTTGTTTATTATTTTTTGTTTCCACTGCTGGCTGCAGTTCCCCCTCAGGGCCGCCAGTGACCTTGATTTGGCGGTGCAGACTGGTGGGCGGCTCTCGGTGGGCGATGTCTAGCTGGGCTTGCCTTTATATTACTTATATTGGAGGACTTGAAGGGCCGTATTAATTGGTTAATTATTGAGAGGGGTAGTTTATTAACAAAACTCTTCTTATAAGGCAATTAACATCAGTATGTCGTTAAGACTATTCCAAAAAAATAAGAACAATGATGAAGAGTCAGGGGTATATTTAAAAATAAACAGTTTTAAGAGGAACAAGTATTAGCTTGCAAAATGCAGATTAAGATGGTTTAAAAATCAGCTTATTCTAAAATATAACATTAGGAACACAACTACAAATATTTAAAATAAAATTAACTCTTCAATGTTTTTTTAGGACTTTTAATAGAATTTTTATTGTTTATTTATTATTATTTATTATTGTGAGAAATAAACCTTTTATTTACATATATTCCTAGCAATTTGGTATACTTAATTGAGAAATGTTTACGAAAATATTTTATCCTAATCTGGCATTATAGTCTTACTTTTTTTTTGCTTTTTTTTCTTAACTAAACATTGTTTTTAATAAATATATACAAATTCTCAATCAAAAATGTTTTTTTACATGACAACATGTAAATTCTACACTGAGTATAACACGTGAGAGGCCAAGCCAAATGGTTTGAGTCTATACTTAGCAGTGTTCGTAGCACAGTTACCACAGGCCATGCAACAGATGGCGCCAAAAGTCACTTTATGGGTCTTTCATTAATTTTTGTTATTTTTTAACTTAACTTTAAATTTAAGTTTAAAAAAATTTAGAAATATTTTTACATAAGCCCATATTTATTCTTGACTTCCAGGCCCACGCCGAGCACTTTAATGGCTGGCTAGAGCCCACATCCGATGTGTCCGCTTGGCTGAAGAAAATCCGCGTCGTCGAGGACGAAAGTATTATAGCCAAGGCCAATCTGGAGAGCTTCATCAATGGCGGTTGTGTGAGTATCAGTGCCCTTTGACCCCTGATCCTTCGCCGGCACGTGCCACTTCAATTTTTGACAATTTTTTACAATTATTTTCCATTATTTTCAATTAATTTTCCTTATTCCCCCCGTATTTCTCTGTATTTTTAATAGCTTTATTACGAAACGAATCGCTATGTGAGTGCCGGCAGCGAAATGGTCGTGGATGGTCGGCCCAAGAGCCCCGTGCAAATCAATGAGAGCTTCATGGCCGGCGGCGGAGTCCTGGCCGCAGCAGCTGCAGCCGCAGCAGCGGTGGCCGCCGCCACATCCTCGGTTGAGGGGAAGAGCCGCAAGGGCGGTGGCTCCTCGGTGCCCAGCGATGATCGCAGTGATCGAGATAATGGTGAGTGTCCTTTCAAATTTAACGTAGTTTATACTAAGGGATATTTAGTAAGGAACTTGACCAACTCTATTATATTTGTCTAATAATTAGGGGTAATTAGATTCTAGTAAGGACTCGAAATACTACCCGCTTCTCTGCTTGTAAAGCCCCTTAACTTCGAGCTCCTGCAATTTGTGACCCAAAATAACGTGTTGACCGATGAATAGTTAGTTAAAAATCCCCACAGACTCTCCGTTGATGGCTTGATTTCATCTCGGGTTTAATGTGTTTTCGGTGTCCATGCTGGTGTGGCTAATAAGCGCAGCTGTGGCCTTGGTTTCCCGGCAATTAATGCCGCCGAGTCCGCACCCGAATCGGGGTATTCCGTGACAAGGCTACTGGCACGAGCGGCACCAATCCGATACGATCTCTCGGGAGAACCCGGCGGCTTATGAGGGTCGGCAGCAGCATCCCTTACTGGCGGCAGAGCACCCTTGCCTCCCCTGAAAGGACGATCGACTTGGGCGCTGGGCGCATGCGTCCGTGCAATATTGCGGCAACCGCACATGTTTTCATTTGTTATTAAAATGTTTGATAATTTCATTAGGCGATCCGTCGGCAAACAAAGGGGTGCCGAGATTGTGTCAGCGATACGTCGCCGCCTGGCACACGCTCAATTTAAGCCTAATCCTGCCTCCCCTGGGATCGGAAGCGGAAGGGACTGGGACGTGTTTGATTATAAACATGTGGGATTTACGGACGGCTCATTTAACGTTCACACTTTCTAGCAATTATCAGGAAGTTAAATCTCACTCGTCGGGAGTTGTGTTCGTTGTCGAGCTTAAAATTTGAATATTTGATGAATATAAGGATAATCTCCCCGATCATACAAGGTTTTCCCATTAACTTGCATATTTCTAAACTAATTTAAAGCCAAGCTAAGTCCAAAGTCCAAAGTCCTTTCCTACCCGCTTCCCTTTGAACCGGGAAAAAAGGACACCTGTGTTCGGGAGTTGACTTTTTAACGTATTTCGTGCAAGTTTCCTCGCTGTTCATGGTTGGCTGGCCAGGAAAATTCCCTTTACTTTACGCTCTGCCAGAAGACGAGAAGCCAGTCGACTCCAGATGTCCTGGCACAAGGACATGGCCGGCTCGGGGGTGGCACTGCGATCACTGTCACAGAACGCGGCGTCGCCGGAAAGGTGGCAAGGAGCGATCGTATGTGGTTGGAAGTGTAGCAAGGATCGGAGGCAGTCACTAGTTCCGACCGTTACTTTTGCGGAAGGAATACCTAATGAGGCTTCGGGTTGGGAATTTTCTGGGAGGAAAATGCAAATGACAGTGGGCAGGGGCAGCTACGGGTAGTAAAAGCATGGGAAGTGTTTCTTATTAAGTATAGGAGAGCACCAAATTGAGCTGGAATATATATAGAAAGAATATAGAAAGCAAATAACACAAATAGCTAAAAGAAATAAATATTGAAGGAATAATAACAGGAAATAAATGACAATAGAGTAGAATACAATCATTCATTTAATAAAAAATTAATATATATATAAAATTTATAAAAAGAAATACTTACAAGAGTGTACTTTGTTGACCGAAATGATAATATAAAATAAAAATGAAAAACAATAAATGTAAAATGATGAATAAATAAAAAGTCAGCTGGGAACTTGCTCAACTGGTTCTGTTCATTTATTTATTACTGAGTTATTGTTTACATATTAATGTAAACAGAGAACGACAACAAAATGTAAATAATAATAAAATAAACAGAGTCAACTAAGATTTTGAAAAATAAAATATAATGAAATAAATAAAATGTTGGAAGAAGTGCTTAATAGTAATTGCATATTATATCACATATATTTTCCAGAGCTTTGCCTACAATTTTAAAGTTTTTAATTAGTTCATTCAGATCTTATAACTAGATTTTAGTCTCAAATGAAATTAAAATATTATTAGATCTCATCTGTATATATATATATTATATATATATTTATTAAGCAATAATATCCCTAATAAATGTATTATTTTAGGTAGTAAGTATTAGAATATTCAATAACTTGTGCATCTTCCATATTCTGTAGCTGCTTTAAATATAGTTAGGAAATTTACAAAACCTTTTAAACTCATTTAAAATACAAATTTAAATAGAACATATTTCTTAACATATTAAAGCAGCTCAAAATGCTTTCAAACTATTGGGTACCTAAATTATTTTAAACTCAAAGAATACATCCTAGTTTATTCCAAAAAACTACTAGTGGCAGCTAATGAAAGCTCCCTTTTCCAAGCCTGAAAGAGTTAGTTGAAAAAGCCAAACATATGACTTTTATAACTGAAATAACTCACCAAAAAGAGCCAATCAACTTGAGTTAATAGTCATTCTGGGCCCTAGCTCCTAAACATCTCATTTGGCTAATACCCAGCTAGTAGCTGGCCATTCCCCCAGTCACTGCCAGTGGAAACCCACCCAGAAAGTTGTCAGCCCGCCCAGCTCCCTGCCTGCCTCCACCTTGGAGCAGAACAGAAGCCCCGGAGCCATTCCCCAGCCAGTAAATAGCAAAAACACGAGGAAACGAAACTGAAACCGAAACCGAAACCGAGACCTCGCGAAACGACACTTTTGAGATGGCTTTCGGCTTGGGTCCGCGGCAGGTCTTCAATCTTCAATCGACCAATCAAACAATGGAACAAACTACAAACACGAACACAGACGCTACGCTCGTGCGGCTCGAGAGTATCTGCCGGGCGGGACCAAGCCCCTAAACGAATCTAACTAGCTCGCAGATACAGCTCAGATACGGATGCCGAGATACATTGACACTTTGTCGCCCCGATGGATGATTAATGAGCCGCGAGGCAGGGAGCAGAATTAAATAAAAGGCTCGTGTCGCGGCGTCTTCGGGTGTCACAATTTTGGGCATCATTAGGAGTGCCGCCTAACCCTTTTTATTTTATTTTATTTTATTTTCGAGTCGATTAGCAGGCGGATCTAACTCTGATTTTGCAGCGGCGCAAGTTGAAAGGTGTAAATAATTCCATCAATCATTTGTCAACGGCTTCGGCTTCCGTTTGGCCAGCGCTCCGGCCCGAGGCCAGGGTCAGGCCTTCGGGTTTCAGGTTTTCGGCGCTGTGTAATTGGCATGTCAGAAGAGTTAAAGAGCTGCGGTGCCGCCCCGCCCCTCGATAATCCACATCCTGAATGCCGAATGGGTCCATTGAATTGTCAGTTGGCTCTGTTCCGAGGCAATCCAGCTGCCATCGGGGGAACACGGCAGCAGAGGCTGCTTGGTGAAAGGCGTGAAAGGACGACTGTGTTTCCAGGGAGGAGTGGAAGATGCTGACAGCCAGCCAAGACAGGGAGGCAGGGGGCAGGACAATTGCCAAAATGATAAGGATTTGATTTGGCCGATCAGCAGACAGCCGAAATTGGGCTTTTTGATTAATTGCTTGGCTGAACTGGGCTTAAAAGGGTTCTAGGAGAGGGATTACTGATTTTTTGACGCCTAGAGGTTAAGCTGAATCTAATAATAATTACAACAAATAATTAAGTCTTCACTTGGAAACTGTACACATATAATTAGATTTTTTTGATGACTAAAGGCTAAGTTGAATCTAATAATAAAAATATAAATAAAGCTTTCCTTGAATATTTTATAAATATAATAAGATCATTACTTGATTTATTAAGAATTGTAGATACCTTTTCGTTGTCCAAAATTTCTCTATTTAATTAATTTAAAAGATTATATTTTGTCAGAGAAAAGTTCCATATGAATGACGAATCTAATAATAATACAATTAAAGGTTCTCTGTGATATTTTATAAATATAATAAGATCTTTGCTAGAGGTAATAAGAATTATAGACACTTTCCTTGGCCAAAATTCCTCGTATAAAAAAAGTTCCTGGCCTTGTGCAATTTTTAAGTATTTTCCAAGTCCAGCTGCTCCTTAAACTCGCAAGTAGGTTCCCAGGAATCCTCCCTACTTAGGCCGAGCCAAGTTTTCCCAGGCCATCCACTCCCACTCCGCTCCTGCACCATATGTTGCAGAACCTACTCCTGGAAGTCAGTCCCCTCCCTGGCCAAGGATAACTCCCGCCCTCCTATCCCACACTTTCCCACCCAAAACTCTGGAAACACAGAGGCAAAGTTCAAGTGCGGCCCACCCCCAAGGAAAACCTCCTTGGACGTGGGAATCTTCGCTGCCCTTTGCGGCCATATTGCACACTCTGGAAATTAACTTTTGACCCAAAACAGCAATTATTATATAGTAGGAGTGGGAGTAGTCGGTGATCGCGAGAGGGGGTGGAAGACCCACCCTCTTGGCGGGCTGCAGAAGGCAGGGGGGGTGGTGGGCATTGCCTTGAGAGGCAACACCTGTTTGGAAGCCGGGCAAGGTGCCTGTATGACTCCGAGGCGAAATCAGTCCAATGGAACCAAGGCATAGAGAGCAGTTAGAGGTTCAGAGGTTCAGAGGTTGAGGGGGTGACTGCCGACTGCTGACTGCTGACCCCTCGGATGTGATGTGTTTGCATGCATAATCTCTGGTCATCGCCGTCATCCCTTAGCTGCTCTCTCTCCTTCCCTCTGAGTGCCCCGTGTGTGTGCTTGTGTTGGTGTCACCTGGTGGTTGTCCACTCTGCCCACTGGCCGCCCACCCCTGCTAAGTAGCACCCTACCCCGCCTCCTAGCACATACTAGTACTAACCCCCTTCCCAACCCCTAAGCAGCGCCTCTGCTCATATTCAACACTCATTTCCCCTAGGAATAGTTTAAAGGGAATGCACTCGGGGAAAAATTGTTAATAAATATTAGGAGAAAGTCTAGGACCACGATCATAGCTTGGAGTAAGTAATAGAAAAGTTTGCCAGAAAATTTAATGGTTATTTTAATTCTTAAGGTATTATTCTTCATCTGATCTACCAATTTTCAGATTACAAATAAGTAATAGAAAATGACGAACCCTACTTAATCTCATTTTAAAATAATAAAAAGTATAAAATTTAATATTTAAAGTAAGGAATACTCCTGAAATCATATAGAAGAAATTATATAGAACATTATATATTACATCGCCAGTTTAGGTTCCATTTAAAGTACTTAACGTTGCTTTTCTGGCCGTGTAGCTTGTGTGCACTTGGCACTCGTCGGGAGTTGGCCAAGTTAACGGAGCGGAGGCCGAAAGGGTGGAGTGAGTGTACAGGGGTGTGTGTGGTGTGGTGTGGTGTGTGTCTTGCCTTCGCATTCGCCTTGCTTACTTTCATTTCGGGACAATTATCTATTCAACGTCAAGCTATGCGAGTGCCATATATGAGTGCACACGATTTCGTCTCCTCCGCCACCAATTTTGTGTTAAGTGTTTGCGTGTTTACCCCTGTTAGAGTGTGTGTGTGTGTGTGTGCTGGTCATATGCCAGTGCGTCCTGGCCAGAACACCGACTAAAAAAGAAGTAAAGGACCTGCCGCAGATTGTTAGCGGGCAAACAAAACATTAGCTCGTCGGCATTATGCTCCGCGAACGACACACTTGTTCATCAAACGCGAAGCCGGACGGTTGTGTGTCAAGTGAGCAGCTCGAGTGATAACTGAAGGATCGTACTTATATACAGAGTGATCACCTAGAGGTGAAGATAGCCCTTGACAGTGTGAGTGTTTCAGTGGAAATCCTGCCAGAATTAGGGCAGGATATTAAGATCAGTTTGAGACAAGGAGTTTTTCTAAGAATGTGTTAAGATTGATTATTAATTTTCTGCCACTCTTTGATAAGTTTATGGGCAGTTGCTGGAGTCATTTAAATTATTAAAAATATAGACTCTCTAAAGATTATTTAAAGATAGAATCACTTAAATAAATATTAAATGGCAATGACAGTTTTTAAAATATAAAATCACTTACAAAATCGGATAGTAGCCTAAAAGCAAGTTCTATAAACCCTAGTTAAGTACTTATAAGACAACTTACTAAGGTCTAAAATATAAGTCTCAGAATATTATAGTTTTAGAAAGAGAGTCTTCTTAACAATTTTGTCCACTTAACTTTGAGCTGTTTTGCAGTTGGTATTTTATTCTCAAACACTAATACTAATAAGCCTCTTATTATTATTATTTTCCAGGTGATATTGATTTCACAGACGACGAAAACGGTTTCGACATACGCTGTGAGGTCTGTGATAAAGTCTATCCGGATTTAGAACTGTGAGTACCGCCCGCTAATTGCCATTAATCAGACCCCCGCCGGGTCGCTCCGTAACTCCCACTGGAGCCCAAAATTTCGCGTAGGAGAATGTCTGCATCTTAAATTGCTTTGGCATTTAAGTAGCCGCAGCAGCAGCAGCATCGCACTTTGTGGGGACCCAAAAGATACAAGCCAGAAAAAAACCAGAAACCAGCTCCAATTAGCTTCCAACTTACCCAAAAGAATTATGGGTGCGCAGCGAATAAGCTCGGTGTGTAGAAGTTGAAAGCGAAACCCGTCTAAAAAATAGAAAAGAAACATAAAGATACAAAGTATCCGCAAATGTGGCTAAATGCCTCGGATCCGTAGATCTTAATTAAAACCTGATGGCGATAATAGTGCGCCCAATAAAAGTGCCATTAAGCCGCTCGCCGAAAGTGAGAGTGATCGCAGTGATCTCTGGGCCTGGATTCCACTGGCCACCGTGATTGGATTTTATGGGCCCAAATGTGCAATCAGTAGGTGTTAACTGCGGCTTAATGTCCCCGCCTGCCCGGCATTTCGATTTCGTTCGGCTTTACCTAGATCTTAAAGGTTTTTCTCTTGGCCGGTTTACGGTTAAGGGGTTTCAGTAGCTGAAGATTAGGCTCAGAAAATAGATCTGCCGAGTTGAGGGGAAAGTGTGGATATTGCTTAGATATTTAATAAATTAAAGGGGATAATTCAACTACCTGAAAGTGTGGATATTGCTTAGATATTTAATAAATTTAAGGGGACACTTCAAACTCCCAAAAACCCCTATCAAAGCTTGAGTCCTGCATTTAGTTATTTCTTCTAAATAAGCAAACATCCTCCCACACACACTCTGGTACACCCAAGGCCTAATGCAAAAGTATTGTGTAATATTTACAAATGTTCTGCGTTGTAATAAATAAATGAATCCAAGAGCCACAATAACAACAACAACAGGGAGCCAAGAGCAACAATTGACACAGCACGCAAGTGACATTTCTATATACAAAAAAGGATATAATCGCCCGATCTGGCCCGGGCATATATATTTAAGTTGAAGTGCTAAAAGCGAGCTTTGATTTGATGTTTGGCCGGGGGGGTGGGGAGTGCGGAGTGCGGTGCCGTTACACGAGTGGGCGCCCGGGGCACCCCGCGGGGCCAGCACTTATCAGCTGCCCAGTGATTTATTGAATTTTACATGAGGACCCGGCTCCGGATGGAAGGGAAGCTATGTGAGCAATGTCTGCGTGTCCCGGGCCGGGCTGTCTCTTTTTGCCATTTATCTGATGTTGAACATGCATGGCTCTGTAAGCCAAACAAACGCCCACACTTCAGGCAGAAACGAATAAAAAAACCCATCCGGAGGGGGCTCTCGGAACTATCAACTCTTCCATGACGATGACAAAACAAAGAGAAATGAAAACGTTGCCGCCTCTCCTGTCGGCCCGACTCTGGTCTATATACTTTTCCCTTTTTGCCTGATTTTTCTACGCCCACGAGCGGGGCGATAGCATCGTAGAACCACCACAATTTTCCGTCACCAAGGACGCCTTCCCCATTGGCCGCAGCTGTTCTGCCCCGAAAAAGCAGAGAGAGATCGCTTATCACCTGGCCGGGCGTATTAAATATTGAACATCATTTGACTAATTGACGCCAGTCCTGGCGAGGAGGAGGGACCTCCCTGGACTCCCATCCAAGAGGACTGGGTCCCCAGACAAAGGCGTGTGAACTGCCACACATGACTTTGATTGAACCGCGTCGATTTGGCGCGAGGGCCGCCACGAAATGTCACAATGCTAATTTCCCTCGCCCGCTGACAGCCAGTCAGAGTCAGATAAGGGGGCTGGGAAAATTAGGACTGGCCCTTAGAATTTCCCTGAATTTTCCGAGACTTATTAGAGTCCACTCTTCTGCTTCCAGGTTGGACGATCATCTGGTGGGCGCCCATCACTTCAAGCAGGACGACTACTCCTGCAAGCTCTGTCCGCTGCGCTTCTGCCATCGTCCTTTGCTCATCAAGCACGAGGCCATCTCCCACAATAACATTAGGAAGTACTCCTGCGAGAATTGCAGCAAGGTGAGTCCTGAAAATCATATAGATTTAAGCAAAGCTATATAAAATTATAGGGCTTAAGTAGTAGTAATTTTAAAAATTAAAATATTCATAACTAAGCCAAAACAGCCATAAAACCAATTCGGAAAGCAGCTCTTTGTTAGTTTTTAAGTAATTAATAAGACTGCATATTGAGTTTAAAAATTTATTTTTTGCCAATTTTTGACAATTTTAATGATGTAACCCCTTATAAAAATTTTTGAAAAAAATGGTCAACATTTTTTATTCCCATATTTTAATGTTAAATAATTAAGCTTTTAACGGTGAATCGGTCCATATACGGAATTTGGCTGACATTCCATTTTTGGCCAAAATATGCCGTTAAGAAGACCTCAGGTTTATGCATTTTTAAGTCCTTATTTATGTATTTTTATATCCTAATTTTATGGACAATTCAAACTAAGTCCTTTTAAGGCTTTATAAATATTATTTCAAATGAATTTAACTTATTTAAAATGTATTTAGGCTCTTTAAATTAGATTAAAAACCCAAGAAACAAATAGATTTGTACAGCTCTTTCTAAGAAGAAGTTCCAGGAAAAGCTGTAAAAGGTTTGATAAAATTATTTAACTATTATTAATTATTTATTATTAAATTATTTAAGGTATTTACAATCATAAAAGGGAATTTATTTACTTGAATAACATTTAAGAAATCGAAATACCAAGTACATTTTAGACTCTTTCTTATCAGAAATTAGGTAGTTCCCCTACAAACCTTTGAATAATAGATCACTCTCCTTGGCTGATCCCAAAAACCCCCAAGTGGGATGACTATAAAGAGAGAGCATCCAAAATCCAAGCCAGAGCCATGTAGCTTCTGTTGCCGGCGCAACCTTCGGTCGGGCCAAAGAAAAAAGTTACGCCGTCATTAGTTATTGTATCAGCTTTTCGGCTTGGCAACAACACGTAAAAAGACTTTTGATTTCAAGCGGATCAATAGCCGCGGGCTGCTAACTTGGCTCTAAAGAGGTGTCCCCTCGCCCGCTCCTCCTCCGCCTCCGGCCCTCGGCCACCACCATTAACCCCCGCAACTCCTTTGAGCCGAGCACGCGCTCAAAAGCCAAGAAAGGCAAAGAAAAGGCACCGAGCGATCCGAAATCAGGGCGTGTACTCTCATCGCAAAGCGAAACACTTAAGCGCTTTTCGGTAATGAAGAAACCCTGTCCGTCCCCCGGCCCCACTCTATTGTGCGGTATTGTTCATCTGCCGGCTCTGGCTGCATTTGAATGCCAAAGCCCGAAGCCCAAAGCCCAAAGCGAAATTAAAGGGCTTGGAATAGAGCCAACCATCGAATCATCCGATCTGGGATCTCGGATCCAAGATCCATCCACTTCATGCGTCATTGTCATCGTTGCGACTGCGACTTCGACTGGGGCTGCTACTTCGACATCTTCCCGAGATGTTTTAATGGCATGTTGATTGCTATCTTGTGGTCTCCGCTCTCCGCTCTCCCTTCCCCTGCCCATTTTCCTAGCCCATTTCCATTTCCATTTCCAAATCGAACGGTATTTCCAATGTCTGCCGCGCATTACAGTTAGTTTACTTAGCGCTCTGTAATTGTTTCGGTGGCATGTAAGTAGCACGCATTGTGGTTCCTCACTCCCTCACCCCCTCACTCCCTAGCTTACGGCCAGAAAAGGGGGAAAGCACAGAGCACAGAGGCCGTAGGAGAAACCCATCCCTAAACGGGAGCCACTCGGCCCAAAACAAATGATGATCGATCTTCTGGGGCCCGGAGACTTTCGCTGGGGTCCGTCCAGCTTTCAGAGATCTCTCCCGGCCTCTGCAGCTGTCAGCTTTGTTTGTTTTAGGCAGCCAGCCAGCCAGCCAGCCGGGCTCAAAGCGTTACCAAAGGGATTTGCCACGGATGTACAAGGGTTTCAGTGTCCATGATCGGGATCTGTTAGGGTTTAAATAGCCTATCTCTGGGGCATGTCCGGAGCTGGATAATCCTCCTCTCCAGATAAAGTTAAATACCATCAAGTAACTGACAGGCTCTTCCCTTTCTATATATATTTTCCCAAACTAAACTTATGAGCCAGATTTATTTCAACTTTACCCAGAAGTTCCTACTCCATTAGGCTACCAGAGCCTGATCCCATCTTCAGGCCGCGGACCCGCGGGCTCCGATGCCTCGGCTGACCCCAACGTACGCTCCTAGATCTGGGTGCCCGTCCCTCCGCTGTCCCCCTTCCCAGTCGCATTCCATGATCTCGTCGAGACCCCGCTCCTTCGTTCCTTCGCTCCACCGAATGCCAAAAACACCTACACTCAACCCACTGAGGCCACAACTGCTTTTCATCTCCCAGAGCACTGCGAGAAATGGGTGGGTCTACGTAATTGGGTTTTAATGAAGTATAAAAGAAGCTGCGCCTACATATTAGAAGTCCTTTAATTTAGTTGTGGTTTAAGGACAAATCCTATGTACTTTCTATAGTACTTTTATAGAAACCCAAATCTGTGGTAAATATTTTGCTCTCTGTCCCGCCGTGGCTGCTATTGTTATTGCTGTAACACCATGATCGTCGTTGTCGTTATATATCTTTTTTTCAGCCTTTCTTGTGTTGTTTTTTGTAGTTGTTGTCGCTGGTCTTTTGTGGCGTTTTTCGCCTTTTGGAGAGTAGTTGAATCTAATCCATTTGATGTAGTTATAGCACGAGCTATTCTCGTCCGTCTCAGCCGCTCAGCCTCTCGCCTTTGTGCGGCTCGCCGGAGCGATGGAGATAGACAAAAAAGGCTGCCTCGATCATCGTTTGATATGAATTCGTAGCGCATTATGACAGCATGATTAGGCATAACAGTTTCGTATAGGCAGAGATACGCGGCGGCGGGGGAGGCGAGCTGCTGACCGAAATCCAGTTTGAAGTGGGTTCGGGTTCGGGCTCAAACTGGATGCCAGGCTGCTCCGCCACTGCCCCCTAATCCCACACCGAGAAGCCCCATGATCTGTCACTTGCCCGAAACGCAAAAAGTGCGAGCTTGGGTTGGGATTTAGGGCTGGTCGCAGTGATTGTCACTGGAAAATATAATGTAATACTAGCTAATTCCACCATTAAAAGTTCCCCAAGAATCCTTATTTGTGTTAATTATTTATATTACATTCCTAGTCTATAACATCAATCTCTTTTCCCAAGGAATATCTCTTACATTTCTTGTATTTTTTAAGTTTTAATAAGGTTTTGTCTTGCCTTATCCTTGGTCACTCTTGCCCCTCTGGAGTCCTAACTGATTTCTCTGGCTTATTCCATTTTCCCTTCACTTATTCGAGGGCCAAGTCGCTGGGCTGGCCCATTGTCCAGCCCTGGACAGCCGCCGAATTCCGGTGGCCAGTGGAGGAGGGTGATGGATGCTTCGAGCTGCGAGGCATTGACAATTGTAGCAATTGATGTTAATAATTGACGGAGGTGCTCGTGGGAGGAGAGCTGCGGCGGCTGCTCCGGTTACCTTTGCGTAATCTCGGAGAGCGTCGGAGTCGTCGATCGGCGGGCATTGTCTAGCCAAAAACAGATCCGTTTAAGCCACGGCAGCGGAGCAGCCCCAGCACCGGCACCAGCCCCAGCCCCAGATGATTGATTAATTTCAGTTTCATTTCATTTGGTTTTTGGAACCAGATCAACCCAACCAGTTGCCCATTTCACGCAGAGAAAGAACGGTGTATATTGGATAAATATTTCAATATATAATAATACTATAATAATACTTAAAGCACTTAAAGACTTAATATTTTCATTGAAAAATATTATCTACTTCTTCTATCTATATAAGTAAATATATTGTTTATTGGGTCTTAGTCAGTTGTCTTAGCTTGTTTATTCATTAAATGGGTCTAGATCAGATATTATTATATGAATTAATATTTAAATGGGGCTAGCCAGGCTATTTTTAAATATAATTATAATTAATTAGCATAATTACCTCTCGAAATGGTTACTAAACCTCAAAGAATATTAAGGAAATTATGTTGGCATTCTTAAATGAAATAATACTTAAATGGGTCTAGCTTAGATATTTTTATATGAATTAATAATTAAATGGGTCTAGTTTAGATATTTATATATGAAATAATAATAAAATGGGACTAGTTCGGATATTTTTAAAATAATTAATAATTAAATGGGTCTAGTTCGGATATTTTTAAATTAATTAATATTTAATTAGGCATATTTGCCTCACTAAACCTCAAAGAATTATAAAGAAATTATTTTGTTGGCATTTTTATATGAATTATTAATTAAATGGGACTAGTTATTTTATTTGTATATGAAATAACTATTAATTAGGTTTATTTGCCTTATAAAAAGGTAACTAAAAGTAAAAGAAAACTAAGGAAAATATGTTATGTGACCAATATCCCATACATTTGCAATGAATTGTATTTTCCCAGACATTTGCTTCATATATATTTATTTTTTGTATATTCTTTTATATTTAAGCTTTAAGTGTGTAGATTTTCTTACAGTGTACGCTATGTGTAGTTCATGAACAGCCAATCGCAACCACTCACGCCAAACTCCGATCTGTTTGCAGGTTTTCTGTGACCCCTCGAATCTACAGCGGCATATTCGCGCCTACCACGTCGGCGCTCGCTGTCACCCGTGTCCGGAGTGCGGAAAGACGTTCGGGACCTCGTCGGGGCTGAAGCAGCACCAGCACATCCACAGCAGCGTGAAGCCCTTCGCCTGCGAGGTGTGCTCCAAGGCGTACACGCAGTTCTCGAACCTGTGCCGGCACAAGCGGATGCACGCCACCTGCCGCATGCAGATCAAGTGCGACAAGTGCAACCAGAGCTTCAGCACCCTCACCTCGCTGACCAAGCACAAAAAGTTCTGTGATTCGACGGGCTCGTACCGCCAGCAGCAGCAGCAGCCGCCGCTGAGCCGCCACCACCCGCACCCGCTCTCGCACCCGCACCAGCACCCGCATCCGCATCCGTACCAGCAGCACCCGCACCAGCATCCGCACCAGCACCCGGCCTCGCATCCGGCGGCGGCCACAGCCACGTCCGCCTCAGCAGCGCCAGCGGGAGCCGAGTCCGCGGGGGGAGCCGCCACGTCGTCGTCCTCAGCCACCGCCACCGCCGCCGTCGTAGCCGCCATGTCTACGCCCCCGAACCCGTTCCTGATGTTCCGCACGGGGGCGCCGTTCTTCCCGGGCTTCCCGCCCTACGGCCTGCCCGGGATCTTCCCCCAGAGCCCCCTGAGAGCCGCCAACTTCCCGCTGTTCTTCCCGAACCCGCCCATGGACATGGGCTGCGGAATGCCCGGCATGACCTCGCCCAACTCCGCCTTCCGCCAGCAACTGCCCTTCGGCCTGGGACCCCTGGAGGGCCAGGGCGGGGCATCTCCGCCGCAGACCGACGTCAAGCTGAAGGAGGAGGAGGAGGAGCACAGCCTGGCGCTGGGGTCCGATGACAAGCTCAAGAAGGAGCCGCTGCTGAACGTGTCCGAGGGCGACGAGGAGGAGGGAGACGAGGACGAGGAGGAGGCCGAGAGCCGCCACAGTTCCCTGGACCTGAAGATGAAGTCTCCGGCGGAGGAGGCCCAGGTCAAGGAGGAGGAGAAGAGCCAGGAGCAGGGCGAGGTCAAGTCGGAGCCCGAGAGGCTCAGCAGCCCCGACCAGCAGCAGGCGGAGGATGACAGGGTGAGTTCAGTTCTTGGGATTCCCAACCTTCTTTTATCCTTTTTTTAAACTGACTAATTTCTGTATGTGTTCCCTCTCCCGATTCCAGAAGTCCATTGACATTGTGAGCACTCCACCGCCCGCGGAAGCCCCTGCCGGCGGCGATGGCCCCTTGGATCTCTCCATCTGCCGCAAGCCCTCGGCCGGCTACTCCACCGACTTCAAGTGCTTCACGGCGCCGCCCGGCAGTCCTGGCCTGCTGTCCTCGAGCCTGATGCGCTTCCTGCCCTCCTCCAGGACGGAGGAGGACGAGACCGACGGCGAGCCGCCACTCAAGATGCGCAAGTCGCACAGCTCCGGGGAGTCCTCGACGTCGCAGAAGTCCTACAAGGGCAGCAGCCCCACGCCCACGGCCTCGCCGGGCCCCACGCCCTCGCCGTCGCCGCCCACGAGCGCCGGCGGAGAGCTGAGCAGCATGTCCGAGGGAGCGGGAGGGGGCACGGGACCAGGAACAGGCTCCGGGGCGGGTCTGGCGGCCGCGGCGGCAGCAGCAGCGGCTGCGGCTGCAGCGGGAGCAGCAGAAGCCGCCCTGGCCGCCCACTACACACGCCAGAATCCACCGATCCACCCCCTGATGCTGGAGGAGATCTACCGCAGCCGGTTTCCTTTTTTATGCCCAGCGGGCGGACGGCCCGGCATTGAGGCACTGCTGGCGGGAGCCGCCGGCGCCGCCTCAAAGCGGCCGCTTCCGCCCGTCAAGTTCGCCGGCGCGGCCACGGGCGCCGCCGGCCAGCTGAAGACCAAGGACCGCTACACCTGCAAGTTCTGCGGCAAGGTGTTCCCCCGCTCGGCCAACCTGACGCGGCACCTGCGGACGCACACCGGCGAGCAGCCGTACCCCTGCAAGTACTGCGACCGGGCCTTCAGCATCTCCTCGAACCTGCAGCGGCACGTGCGGAACATCCACAACAAGGAGCGGCCCTTCCGCTGCGAGCTCTGCGACCGCTCCTTCGGCCAGCAGACGAATCTCGACCGGCACGTGAAGAAGCACGAGGCGGAGGGCAACAACTTCCGGGACTCGCCCAGCTCGGCCTCGGGCGTGGCCGAGCGCGAGGAGTACTTCGACGAGATCAGGACCTTCATGAACCGGGTCTACACGCCGAACAGCCTGGCGGGCAACGAGGGCGACACCGAGGAGGACGACCAGTCCTCGCTGATCCTTGAGAAGAAGTCCCACCTCAACAACAACAACAACAACAACAGCAGCCACATTAGCAACAACAACAACAACAAGCTGCTGTACTCGTGAGCGTGAGGAGGGGAAGGGAAACTTGGGGCAAGGGAAAACTTACTTTAACTCTTACTTAAGCGTGCCTCCGAGAGGGAACCTATCTCTAAGTAGTTACTTACCACTTTCCACTAAGCCCAAACCACTAAAACCAAACTAAACTAACACTAAGCATTAGCTATGCAATCAATGGAAAAGACGGTGAAGCATCAACACTTAAACTATAAACACACACTTAACTTAAAGGGAAGCTCTGCGAACTACTTAACATATATATTTAATATACTTGAACCCACTCTAAAACCACCTTAACTGTGTAGCTAATTATGGATTATGGATTATGGATTATGGAGCATCTGTACATAGACCTATATATGCCAGTCTTAACTTCAACTACTTCGGAACTTTGTGGATTATACATACTATATATACTTGGATATTTTGATTGTGTACGTGTGTATAGGCTTTATATACATAAATCTATATATTATATAATGTAAAGCGCCGTAAGTCTAACGTATTTATAGAGCTAATTATTGCCACTCTCAAGCAACACAAAATCGTAACAGAATCAATTTTATAACATTTACTTAACGTTTAACTATATTATTATTATTATTAAATACATGATATGAATAAAACAAAAAGATCGTTATGAAACATGGAAAATCAATAAATGAAGCAATGCATTAAAGTTTGATTGAATTGAGACAAGTGGGAATTGAGTTCTCTTTGGATTTTAAAGGATAAAACAATTATTTGTTCTATAATTTTATGGCAAATATTTTGTAAAACTCCCAAGACCTAATACTAACCATGTAAATAATGGCTTTACCTATTTAAACTCTCCAATAGGGCAGAGTAATTACTAGGAGCTTCTCGTCTGGAGAAAAGCAGAAACCAAAACTTTGTGGGCATAATAAAGCCATTGACTGAGGTTGGCTCATCTACACTCAATTACCGCATAAAAGAAGACTTTATACACCCATCAATCCTGGCCACAGACCCAAACATAACGCATTTGCCTATAAGCCAGCCTGGCCCGGATTATTAATCATCGGAGCGGGGCCAGGCATAAGTACGGGATCGCGGCTCGGAGAAATACGAAGCGAAAACCCGAAACTTATAGCTTTTTAATATACCTCCAGCCATCCATCTGGGATGCCCGATCTCCCTCCGCTCCGATCTCCGATCTCCGATCTCCGCTCTCCTATATCTGTGCAAAGGCGTGATCGCCAGCGAGTTAATTACCCTTCCGGTTTAGAGTGTGTTACGCCTCCGGCGAAATGCGGTTAAAACTATATGCCGCCGATCTATCCACGAATACTTTTCATTTTTGCAGTCCGTCTTTTGTTTTTAACTGAATTTTAAATTGTATTAGCCGGGCGCTCGCCATTTGGCATCAATCATTTTTTGCTGCTTTGTTTCTCGCCTGGTTTTTTCTCTTTTTTTCAACCTGTGCATAACCAGCGATCGGCCGTTACTCGAGTGGCATATAGCCGTACAAAAGATCGGCCAAATAGCTGCGGTTCGGTCACTTTCGATTATGCGAAATACGCCTGGCAGTCAGTCGGTAGCCAAAATAATAATCTTCGGCCACAATTGGGGTCTACACGGAGAGAAAATAAGGTAAACATGAGCTCTTACATTTTGTTTCTGTTTCTAAATGGGTTTTCATATAGTTAAGAACCTGGAAAATATTATTTTGTGATTTCAAAGGTTGCATCCTAGATTAATTTTTAAAATATTAAATTTGCCTTAAAAGTATTACTTTATTCTCTGTGCACTTCCCTCGGCTGCCCGCCTGGCTTGGCCATGGCTCGCGTTTGTTGGCCCTGACCACAGCCAACTTCCACAAATTGTGCCACAAATTTGAACGCAAAACTGGCCAAATTATGCTAAATTTGTGTGGAAAACAGTAGATAATTGGTAATTGGCTTCACATCCAGTCTGAGCCACCCCGACCTGCCCTGCCCCGAAGGAGTCTAGGCTCTAGTCGGTCATTTGGTCACAGTCTCCGTGTCCGATCTCTCTGGGCGTTAATTGAAGAAGGCATAATTTGCGGGCCACTCGCCCCGATGTTCGAGTTCTTGCGCAACGTGTTGGCCAATTATTTTCCGACTGCCAATATGAGAGCAGCCGTCGTTGGCGGATTCTAAGTGGCAGCTCAAGGAGACTGGGTCGATTAAGACATTCAAACTGCGTTGGGTTGACTGGAAAATACTGCGAAAAGATGCCTAATTGCGGCCTAAGCATAGGTGAGAACTGAAGATACTTTTCCCCTTCCAAGAGGAGAGCTTCAGCCCAGGTAAGGTCTCCTGCCTTTCTAAACTCTTATAGCTGCCCTTAATGCCTTTTAATATGATGATCCTCTCATAGCTTTTAGCCCAGGAATTCCTGCTAACCCACAATCTCCGGCAGTAATTTCCAGAGTCCAGCTCCGCCGAGCCACAACCTTATCCAGGTCACTCACACCTCGCTGATTACAGAGGAGGCGCTGGCACCCGATCCCAGCCGAGCACATGGACCCACCCACTCCGGCATCCCGGACTCCGAGGCCGTCCGTCCAAATGAGCCAACACATTATGATAACGAGCATGGCTAAGCCCGACGGTGGCCTGGATCGAAATGTGGAAATTCGGAGGAGCGCAGCGCAGCGCAGCGCGATCCATAACGCCCTGGCTAAGCAACTGTTGATTATGTGCCAGTTGCCACAAATGGCCATTGTTGCGCCCCAGTTACACGCCCCGGAAAACCGAATCGAATCGGGGCTATATACTAAGGTCCGAGTGTGGCGTGCACTGGAAAAGGCCCTTGAACAATAAATTATATATATAAATGAGAAGGGCTGTGGTTCTGATATTAAAATACATTTGAAATAGAGTAAACAAATATTTAGAAATATTTATTCTTATTTTATTCCTTATTTATTCTTTTTCTGGTATAATTAAAATATATACAAGACCAAGAACCTTGAGAAAGCTCTTTCAGTTTGCTGAAACATTATTATCTCTTAAGTCTCCCCACTAAACCATTTTTTTTCTAACAAAAGTGGTTCAATATTTTATTTTCAAACTCTTTCCTGCTCAAGTTGCCTACTTTTATTTATTACAAATTTTCCTAACATTTTTAAAAGAGCATTTTCCGAGTGTGGAAGGTGGAAAAGCGCATCAATGCGCACATTAGGAACGACCGTTAAATGCGACTTTCGAAAGGCAAAATGCTAACTTAAACGGATGCAAATGTAGACACAAGCCGGAGTTTGAAGGGAATGGGTCTGGGGCAGGGTAGGGGCTGGTGGAGGGGGGCAGGAAAGGCAGTTGGCCACGTTAATGGCACAATTATGGCCAACGAAATCGGGCAAACGGAAGACGTGCAAAGCGCAGAGCACAAACAGAATCTAGCCGAAGGATATCACGCGTATCCCATTGATCCATGGATCCGTGGAGGCCCATGGACCCGGTCCCGGTCCCGGGCAGTCGGCCAGGCTAACTGTAGTTCATAACTTGGCTAAGACCGAGGCAGAGGCAGAGGCAGAGGCTGGGGCTGAGTGATTGGGCAGACTTTTGGCTTTCGAATGTACTCACTAAAAGTTGACTTACTGGGTGTTTTACTTTATTTTTAGAGACTTTCTTTAAACTAGATTAGGAAATAGGATTTTTTTTGTAGTTAATGCATATTATCAGTTATCTTAAGTCTAAGATGGGCTATCAGTTTCCAATTAATAGAAGGTAGTTCCCTGTTTTCCCCCAGAAATCATTCCCTAATGACCCGTAAGGGAGAGCGCATTCCATCTTCGTCTTAAGACCGAATTGGTGGTACTTTCCTGGCTAAAAAAACTGCAACCAGGGGGCAATCAGTCAGCAGATGTTTTCATTTCCTACTCGGGCATCGGCAGCCGCAAAACGTAGCAAAAATAAAGCAGAGTTAAGGCTGGAATCAGCCGAAGGTACTCAAGGCGCGCAGATGTTTGGCACAGTTTCGTGTGGCAAATTGCGCACAGTGGGCCCAGCGAACGACGCCCGCCACCCCCACGGGCAACTGCATGCATCCCCCTTGCAGCACGCCCCCCGCCTTTCCGGGACCGCCACTGATGGAATCAAATATTGTGCAAACTGCGAGCGGCATCCGAGGGGCATCGGGCGTCCAACGGGATGCCGAATGTAAGTCAGCCGAGTCAGCTCCGCATTTGTATCTGCATCTCGGAGCTGCAGAGTCTGCGGGCTTTGGGAGCTGAAGACTGCAGACTGCAGACTGAAGACTGAGGACTGAAGACTGAGGACTGAAGACTGAGGACCGAAGACCGAGGAGCTGAAGACTGTAGCTTGTGTCATGCGCTTGGCACACGGCCTGTAACTAAATCACACTAATCAAGCCTCAAGTGCTGCTTTTTGAGTGCACTCGAAACATTTAACTGCCGAAAAAAAGGCTATTAAATTCCGGAGGGTGAGTGTTTCGGAGCAGAGTTTGTCCCGAAGATGGGAAAGCTTTTGCGGCTTAAATGCTTTATTCAGAGGCATTTGATGGCTTTATCGGCATTTAGTTGATATTTAAACAAATGGCGTGAATTGAGGTAGTCTTAAGTAATGATAAGTACAAGAAACTAGTGTAATAATATAAAGAAATTAATGATACAGAGATCTTTTCAAGGACTAGCAAAAGGCTAAGAATGAAGCTATTTCAGTAGTTAGCTACCACTTCCTTCATCAGTATCAGTGGCATGAATATATATTGAAAATTCTAGTCCTTTGTAAGCCTTAAATAAATCGATGTTGAAGGGCTCTCTTGGACTCTTTTTTATTATTAAAAATATATCTTTTCTGCAGGTTAATTTTCCCAAATTTTTCAGTTTTCCTGTCCGTGTTTTATCTAGTTTTCCAAGTGTAGTCCAGATCGCTTTCTGAGCTCTGCTCGTGCCACTTCTCGCTGCCTTCGTCGCCTCCGACGCACTCGCCGAGCATTGGAAATTGGCAAATCAAAGCAATTGATACATTAAATTACAATGCCAACGATTTGTACACGACTCCACGCCTCGTCTCCGGCGTCACCTGGAGATCAGGCATCAGAGCCCAGACATCCGACATCGGGCCGCAGTCAGAGCCCCACTGCAGTCTCCTCCAAGCCGAGGCAGCCATCCACGCACGCCTCAAATTTATCGCCATGTCAGAGCTGAAGCCCAGCTCCGGAGCTGGAGCTGGAGCTGGTGTCATCGGCGACGCTGCCAAAATGCCAAGCTGCCAGACAGGAGACTCGGTCGGGGAAAAGCGGGCCTTAGACGATTTTTTGGGCCATGCGATACCCGCTACTCGCGGCTCTTTATTGGCTGTCATAAGTCTAAAATGGCTTAATTGCCTTTAATCAATATTAACCCACGAGGTGCCACTCGGAGCTGCTGACATTTACGCCGCCTTGTATTTATTTTTAGCCTGGCAGGTTTTAAAAAAGCCAAGCAAATAATTGTAATAAAAAGATACAAATTGAATAGAAAGGTAATATATATGGAGAATATATCCCACCTAGAAACCCGAAACTCTCCCGACAATAATGGATACCAAGCGAGGCCACGCCAGTCAACACCCATTAGCAAAAGCTCAGGCAACGGATGATGCCTGGGATGCTGATGCGGATGAGGATGTCCCCGATCTGCAAGTCTCCGCTCACTCTCTCCCCAGCGATCTCTCTCGGGGTGCGTGGGCCTAAATTATGTTGGAAATGTCATCGTAAGATTCAACACGACAACAAGGGATGACATAAATTTCCACCAACATGTTGCTTTTGGCCGAGAGACGCCACACTCTCGTCTGCCATGGCTCCGAAAATGGCTTGCAGCCCGAGACAAAGCGGGCCAAATCGAGGGAAAAGAGGAGAAGGTGAGGCCAAACTGGAGTATGCGAATTGGAGGGGCTCCGGCTCCGGCTCCAACTACAGCTCCAGCTCCAGCTTCACATCCAGGCAACACATCATTGCTCTATCAGTTGAGATCTCGCGGAGATTGCGGCCAGAGCTGGATGCTGGATGCTGGGTACTTTTGCAGACTCGGAGGCTCTGGAAGGCTCTTGGCTCCAATCGCGGGCCAGGCCAGAAACAACACAGGCCACAATATGATGATGACAATGAGCCAGGTTCCGAAGGAGAAGCAACCGAACTGTGGGGGGAGGACCTAGGCATATGCATATGGGGAAAGAGGGTGGTCTCAGAAATTACTTTTAAGCAGTTATATGCATTATAACATAATAAATGAAATACATATATTAAATCAATATGCATTATAAATATTTATACAGTTTACATCTGGAAATAAATAGGGACTATTGGGGAAAGTATTAAAGCATTTAGCTTCTATAAACTTAAGCTATATTTGTTATTTAAATGTTCTTTACTATTCTATAAATGCAGAAATTTATAGAACTTATATGATGAACAGCTAATTTTAATTTAATAAAATAAAAACTCCCTCGTACCTTGCAATTATTCAGATTTAAAGCTAGAAATTAATATTATTTCTGTTAAAATTATATATAAAAGCCTTTTTAAAGAAAACGTTTGCTTTAAATATCAGACTTCTCAAAACTATGCTTGTTATATATTTTAAATATATTTGTAATGAATT
Source organism: Drosophila pectinifera (assembly GCA_008042775.1). Classification (NCBI taxonomy): domain Eukaryota; kingdom Metazoa; phylum Arthropoda; class Insecta; order Diptera; family Drosophilidae; genus Drosophila; species Drosophila pectinifera. Next base: position 32,506 of record VNKC01000807.1, read on the forward strand.
TTAGTAATTTTAAAGCCTGCTATTAAATTTTACATTGAAAAATAATTAATACATATTTGTATCAAAGCTACAACAAATATTTTAATGTCTCCTTTTGTGTATAATATTTGTATCTTGTTTTTTCGTATACATTTCCTTAATATTTTTATTATACATTTATTTGTATTTTTTCCTATACACTTCCTTTATTTAAATACTCTCAGATCGCCCCCCTTATCATTATCCATAGGATAGCGCACAGCAAACGACAACAAAGTAAAAACGGATCAAAGGCCCACAGAGCGGACACACACAGATTCCGATGCAGAGGCTGCAGTGTAATTTCTGGCTCGGATCCCCCCCCTATGTAGTTGCTGGTACCTTCTCTTTGGAGCCCCCTGCCAGCCGTCCAAACAAAACTTCAGCTGTGGCTGCAAAGGTGTTTTGCAATTTAACTGGCGAACGCGAGGCAGAAACTCAACTTGAACATGGCAGCGTCGTGGATGTGGATCTATCTTTTGGGCCGGGAAAGGCAGGGAAAACCAGGGGGAAAGGCCGGGAAAGGCCGGGAAAGGCCGGGAAAGGGGGGAGTCAGGGGTAAGAGACACGAGCAGATCGGAGGGATATAGCCCGTGTGTGAGGGCAACGGGATCTTGGCTATAGCTGCACTTCACATGCCACATGGCAAACATAAGTAGGCGCGTGGCATTCGTGTGTTGTTGTTACCATTATTGTTGTCGATTATTGTGGTCTTTGTTGTTGTTGTTGGTGTTGTTATTGTTGTTACCGCGGCTGCGTTGTTGTTGCTGTTGTTGCTGTTGCTGCTAGACAACGTAAAATGACAATAAAATGCAGAGCCAGCAACAACAAAATCCAAATTGAATGCAAATGAAAGCCACAAACTATGCTAAATTCCTGAAATCGCATCGCATCGAATTGGCAATTTGTGCTTTCCTTTTTGTGTGTGGCTACACTGTAATAAATGACTTCGATACTTAACCGATAAGTAAGCCTTAAAAATATGTTGTAAAGAACCCGAATTTGTTTTTGGTAGGGAACTTTATGGTAAACAAGCACTGTGCTTTCTTAACTAAGCTGAATAATATAACAGAAAATTGTTAACAAAAAAGAAAGAATATTATGATAATATAATAGAAATCCATAAAGAACTTGTAATAGTTTATTAATTATGTTTCCTTAAGTTCTTAATTAAATTGGTATTTTAAAATATATTCATCTCAAAGGGAACCTTAATTCAATATTAAATAAAAGGGCAAAAGTCAAGACTTCTTGTTTAAATTTAAATAACCATGATATCATTCATACTTATTACAGTTGAAAGATTATAAAAAATTTCTAAAGGCAAATTTCATAAAATTTGTATTAAGCGTAGAGTAATGTTTATTTATTTATATTTATTATATAAATATAAGCGTGTAGTTCCGTCTAATGTGAAATCTATTTAAAAAGGAGCCCTTCAAAATTGTTTTTAATATACTTATGGATTCTAATGAGTTTATCCAAGCCTCGTTTATTTAACAATACTCTTATTTATATTTTAAATAAGTCAAAATGAAAAGCTTAATATAACTTGAAGCTTATTTTAAAGTGGAAAATAAAAAAGAAAATGATCTGGAATTTGCTTTCCTTTTTTTCTCTCTGTCCCTGCAGTGATCCCCTTCCTGCGACTCCGTCTCCGTCTCCGCCCCTGCCTCTCTCTTTCTCCGGATGATTGCCCTGATCTGGCCACAAAAAGTAGAGGAGAATAGGAAATGGACTGCACATCGGAATCTTCTTCTCCCGAAGCCTTTCCTTGCAATTGGGTCGCACTCAAGAGCTCCATTTCTCCGGTCTCCGCTCTCCGGTCTCCGGCCTCCGGTCTCTGCGGCTACATGGTCGGCGGCCAGTTATTGGAAAAGGCGAACCTGAAGGCCTAATGAACGTGGCCCGGTAAATGGTCGAGTTCTGCCTGAATTCTGCATGCCGAGTGTGGGTATGAGGCGCAATGTGCCGCATCATTCGGATAAGCTCTTGGGCTTTGATGAGGAAAGCATAAATGTTGAGGAGCTGGGATATTGTTTTAAGGTTGTAAGATACCATTCAAGACTTTGTTATGGCTTACAAATAGTTTAATAGCTTTAAGAGGCAATAGATCCCAAAGAAAAGTTAGTTTTCTCGTATATCTCGTATATTTTGCAGAAACAATATCACCCAGCTTCTAGGCATTGCTTCTATAATTTCTGAGTAAAAAGTAGCAGTAGTTCCTATTAAGAAACTAGAGATATTCCACATCCCTATCAATAAATAACAAACTACAGCTCCCTTTTGAGTCACTCTGACATCTGACATCTGACATCCTCTTGGCCAGAATTTCCCCTTAATCCGACTGAGTGACCCCTGTCCACCTAAGCTCTACCCATTTTTCATTGTCATAGGGCTGGAGCCGTTCTCTATGCTAATTTCTGAGAGTGTCTGGCGGTGACTCGCGGTGGCCAAGTTCCTGCATCCGTCTAGAGCCAACAGAGGCAACAGGGTCGCCCACATGAACTCTATATAGAGAGTGCTTTCCGGCTGAGACTCCCCCGACAAATGGGAAGCAAACACTCGATCCAATCAGTTCGGTTTGCATTACATCAGCTGTGAGTTTTCGCACTTTACGCAAAATGATATAAATCATTTGTCATGTCGCAAGCCCCATTAAGATGAGGAATTGCTACATAAATAAGTGGCAATATATGGCTAAAAAACGAAACCAAAAACAAAGCAAAGCCAAGCCGGAAAGCAAATCGAATAGAAGCTATAGACACAGCTTTTATTATTTTCTGCTTCCAGTGTTACAACAACCACTCATCACTGAGCAGTCAGCAGTCAGCAGTCAGCCCAGATAACTCGCTCTCCCAACAACGCCTAGTTGCGGATATTCCAGTACTGGCAGTATATATAGTATACGTGGCGGCACCTAATATAGCGAAACAAATTTAATTTAAATTACAGGCGTGGTCCGATCGCTCCGATCGTCGCAACTGTGTGCACTCGCTGCAGTCCATAAAATATGCAGCAATACACGGCGAGAAGCCCCGACAAAGTTTAGAGGTCGCCTGGGACTTTCTAATTTATTTATGCGTCTCGCCGCTTCACTCGGCCAGTTCTCCATATAATCTTGTGTCCGTTCCTAGGCCAGATCTACCCCATCTCCCGATGCGTTGGCCCGGCCAGATAGCAGGCTGTGGCATTGAGCCCCTAGAAGCTCCCAAGTTCTCCCCTTGGGGAGTTGCACCCAATTTCAACAATTGCCAGTCGGGGAAGGGGCTGCCCCACGACCGCCGGGGTACACGCCCAAACGAGTCGCACAGCTGTGCAGCCGCAGACACTCGTATCAGCCCTGACTTGGCCGCCAGCCATCGTTATGGCCACCGATCCGCGATCCGCAATCCGCGATCCGCGATCCGCAGTCCGCGATCCACGACCACAGCCTCAGAGCGGATTTTAATTCAATTTGCCTATTGTCGGTCAGCCGGAGAACGAAACCTAGCTGGCTGGCTCTGGAAGCTTTTGAATTTATTTAAAAAATGTATGCATTTTTTTCGGCTCAAATTATTATAGTAAGGAATAGTAATTATTTCTATGCCAATATATCAAAATAAAATGTTTAAAAATATGTTTCTTGCTCAGGAATAATACTTGACCCAATATTATTAAGGGAATTTTAAACTAAAATAAATACATGGAAGGAAACCACAACTTATTAATTCACATAAATATTTTTGTGTACAATGAAAGTCAGCAAAAAAGTAATAACAAAATGAAACAATAATTAGGTATTATGCAGATATGGGAAGTAAAATATATATTGAAACTTCTAGATATTTTTAAATGAAAATATTTTATTGAATTTTCGGTATATATAATTATAGTAAGGAATTGTTATTTTTTCAATGAAAACATAGCAAAGTTAAATGTTAAAAATATGTTCTTGCTCATGAATAATAAGTCAGTCTTTTAACTTATGTTATTGAGCCATTATTTTATTATTATCGGCTTTGTATATACAACTTCAAGACTCTAAAACCCTTTCTAAAATCGAGAAAATGTAAATAAACTTGACTTTTTGACGTGACAAATGTCAATCATATTATTTACTGCAAATAAACCATAACAATTGTCAAGCCAAACCAAACTCTTAACATCAATTAGTGAATTCAGGCCATAAATATCAGCGGAGAATGTTTAGGTAAGAAAAAATGATAATTAAATATTTCCACATTATCTACAGGCAATAAATGTTAAATTGCGGTAAACATGCAAATCGATTAAAGACACGGCAGCGCTAGAATACATTACCTCCCACGCTCCGCTAGGGCTTAACCCCTTACTCACACATGCTAGAGTAACGGTTAATCGGAACAATCATAAATCTAAGCCTACGACTCCCCGGAGCAACGGAATATATGCAAGATATATACATAGGCGACCACGTGCAGATCACACTCGTTTATCATCTTATCTGCAGGCCCGATCTCAACACATCGCGGGACGGCCCACAAAAGGCGAAAACAAAACGTTATTTATCTTTTAATATACGTGTAGCTCTCCCTATTTACTTTTCTGGTCGGGCATTTTTTGCTGTACTTTTTGATTAAATTGTAACAAGTGCCAGCCCACATGGCGTATTTTCAGGCTTTTTGTCTGCGCAAAATTTCGTACAAATTTATTGCTAATATTTCATGTTATATGTCATGTTGCATAAATAGAAAAGCCACAGAGCGGCATTTGATATGGGTCCACCCCGTTAACCCCTATATTGGCTCCTCCACCATATATCCCCCGCCTTTCGTTAATTGCAAACTTTTGCTTTTAACAGTGCTGGGAGAGAGCCGCGGAGAGAGAGAGGCCCGGAGAGCCATGAGAACATTTGCGCGGCACCGAGGAGAGAGAGCGGTCAGCCAATGGAGTCCACACCCATACACGTGCAGGCTGGCGCTAACGGTAATCGGCTGCGCAGTCGACGGTTACCGCGGCAGCGGCAGCGTGCAGCATCGCCTGCAAAGCAAAGCCCGACTTTTGGCTTACTAACAAAGCCGTTATGGGCAGTAGCCGCTTGGGCGGGTGCCCACACCAAAGGAAAACCACACCACAAGCCGCACACCACTCCAACACACACCAGTGCAGCTGCAGAGGGAAAAATAGTCGAGTACAAAGAGGGAAACTTGATTTCTTATCTATTTCCGTTTTGAAAACAATATAAATACAATATAAATAAATATAATATAATAAAATATCAAATTCATTTCGAGCATATTTTTTATATATTTATTTATATATATATTTTTATATTTACATTTCTGATATTATGAATGTTAATAATCAAGCTAATATTTTTCAAGATCAAAAAATCATAATAATATAAATAAGTTCACATCTAGATAGTCATTTAATAATTAATTTAAATTTAGGTTTTAGGTTAATTAATAAACATATTAAATATCTCTTTTTTTGTGTATATACCTTTATATATATATATATTTGTAGTGCAGATCTAGCCGCACCACCATAAATGTGGCTCAATTGTAGCAAAGGCCGCCAGTCGCCAGTCTTTTGTCTTTAGCATTGAGCGTGACTCGTTTCTGGTGGCTCTTGTGGCTGCTGCTGAGCTGCCTTTTTCTCCTATTTTTGTTTTTATTTGTATCTTTTTTGCACGAGACTCCCGACGGCGACCGCGGCAGTGGCAGCGCTGCAGCAGCGACGCCACCACACCCTTGACTGGATTGCAAAAAAAAATTGAACAACAAAAAATTACAGCAATAAAAAACGAAAAGCAAGAAAAATCAAGAAATGAAATCTGATTTGGAAAACGAAGCTTTTTGTACCCTTAAACTGAGAAGTGATAGTTAACAAATAAAGGTGAAAGGAATATTAATTTATTTAATAAATATTTATTACTTACTTAATAGTAATATATTGTTAATATTTTTATTTTCCACTTTAAAAGCTTTGATTTAAAATAGGAAGAAAGAGAAAGAACAAAGAACTTATTTTAAGCCATTAGTAAGGTTCTCTTTATTCTCTTTCTTACATAATAGTTTTGTATTTAAATTTCAAAATCCCTAAAGGTATTTTCATTCACTTAATAAATATTTATTAATGATATTGAATATATTTTTACTATGATTGTATTGGACCAACTTCAAATGCTTTGATTTAAAATAGGAAGATTTAATGGTAAGCCATTAAAATATTCTCCTTTTTAGTTTTGGATTTAAATTTTAAAGATCCCTAAAGGGATTTTCTTTCATTTAATAAATACTTACTTATATTATTTAATATATTATTAATATGTATTAGACGACCTTTCTCTTTCTTAAATAATAGTTTTGTATGTAAGTTACAAAGATCCTTTGGCCTAAAACTTTAAAAAGTGTAATAAAAATGCCTAGACCTATGGAACTTTGGGCCTGGGAAGCTCAAGAAATCAAGTATAAAGATACAGCTATTCAGTATTTTCCAATAGATAATGGCCAATTTGCCGGCTTTAACTCATAGGTCCTATACCCCCTAAAAGGGTATTACCAGCCGAGATCGCCTTGGTCCATTCGCGTGGTTGATTTTGTGTTTTCCTCGGCAGCCGCTTGCCTCTGCCTCTGCCTTTGCCTTGCCATGGCTGTGCTCTGGCATTTGTTGCGGCGTCAATTTGCTTTTAGCCATTTCGCGCCGCAACCGCAGAGGCACCACCCAGCTCCACTCTGCACCACTCTGCACCACCCTGGACCACCCCTGGGAGCCCACACCTCTTCCCGGGCAGCTGCTCCTTTTGTAATTGTGCCTTTGCTATTTTGATCAGCCTCGGACTCCGGCTGAGCCTTGTTTTTCTTTTATTTTGTTTTTCCGTTTTGCGGAGGGGTCTGTGGGCCATATCGCATCGGTCCGGTTTTGGACTTCTTTCGTCTATTTGCACTGGAAAAGATAACTCTGGGCTTGTTTTCCATTCTATTATATCGAACCTCAAAACAACTTTCTTTGCTTAATCATTGATTGGGGGCTTAGAACTTTACAACCCTATTTTCTAAAAAGTTGGTGGCTGATTGTTTACCCAACAGAACCCCTTTCTTTCAGTGTATTTCTGTTTCTGGGCTGATTTCGAGTTTCAAGTCGGATCCCCACCAGCCTCCACATGGCAGCTGCAGCGGGGCGTTAATGTGCCTTGGCTATTTTATTTATTCATGGCAAAGCGTCTAAGCTAGTAAATTGTATTGCTCGGACCCGCGAAACTCGGGCTTGGCACTGGCCACTGCGGGTGTGTGCGAGAGAGTGTGTGTGCGGCGTGTGTGCGAGTGTGCGAGTGTGCACAAATGCATTCAGCGGCCGGGACAGCTTTTGCTTTTCTTTGGACCACAACAACGACGACATCAGATTGTCATTCTTGTTTTTGTGTTTGCTTCTTTTTTAATTGAAAGTCGTCGCCAGGCGTAGTTGATTATACCCTCTAGAGAGTTGCGGGTAGTCTCTTTTTGTGCAATTAACCCGACAGGCTGGATATGCGATTTTGATGGCTTTCTGTATATTATATATGGCTACAAATAGATGTCATTCGTTAGGCTGTCAATTAAATTGGGTTCTTTACTTGAAACATAGGCATATAATATATAATATATAAAATATACTCGATACATTCTGAATAAAATAAATAAATATAATATTGGTATAAAGTGTATATTATCACTTTAACTCACATATATTTATGAAGTACCCATTTAAATCTCCATTGCTTAACCTCTTCTTTCATATCTTAATAGCCAAAAATATAAATGTTCCCAAAATAGCTGCACATTTTCTGAAGCTGAAACCATCCCCCTGCAAGGCCTCAAAAGCTTTCACTTTCCCACTTTTTAGATTCCAATCAATCAATGTGTTATTACAAAAATCATTTCATTTTACAATCGATAAAAGTGCCACCACCTGCCAGGGTATCGAGCACTTCCAGTGGCCTCGTGGCTTTCATGTCTAGTAGTTCCCCCTGCCTTAGTTTTTCTTGCTCTATTTACCCGTGGCCATTAATTTGTTGCTCTAATATTTTGTGTAGAAATTGGCTCGGCTCTGTGGGGCAGCAGCTGTGGCTTCAGCTGGATTCACTTTTTAATGACTGCGTGGTCCAGCGCTCAGCTCCGAGCTCTCAGCCAGCTCTCAGCTCCCAGCTCCCAGCTCACAGCGTCCAGCTCCAGTTTCAGCTCCAGATATCCTCCGAGCCAGCGTCCAGCGTCCAGCCACCGATTGTTACACAATTGCGGATATGAATGAGTAATCCGTGGGCTTTGGCCTGATATATGTCCGTTATACATATTCAAGATAGGCTGACACCCGAAGAGTGAAGGAAGGACTGGCAGGCTGCACACGTGTCGTATACGTAACGCAAATTCGTTTGACGATTCTTATCGACCACGTGTTGCCGTTGGCCGTTGGCCGTTGCCCGTTTTAACTGGGCTTTATTTGTTTTGCCTTTTTACTCTGTGTGCTGCTGTTTAGTGCTTGCTGGTTATGTAATTGCCCAAGCGAGCCACCGTCGACTCATTAAGCCAACTTAATTTCGTGCAAATTTTTAACAGCTTCATGCTGGGCGAAGTACCCCCGGAGTCAGCCTGAAAATCAGACTCAGACTCAGACTCAGACGGAGATGGAGATGGAGATGGAGACGGAGACCCATGCCATGTCAGGCCAATCACCCACGCGTCCGTCGACGGATGATTCATTGTGTCACGGTGTCAGTTGCTCCAACTCCATCCATCCAAAGCCAGCCAGTCATCCATCCTAAGCGGGAGGCTGCCATTCAGAAAGACTCTAGGCACCGTGAAAAAATTACAAGAAATTGGAGAAACCTCTTCTACCTAACCGGAATTATCTCAGAGGAATTTCTGGCATACTCAAGTCTCTAAAAATAAATATAAAGTTTCTTTTTTGTTGGCATAATTAGAGTAAGTTTTTAGCTACTTGACTTGAATTTACTTACATGTTTTATACGAATATTTTCTGCATTAGTTGAGAAAAAAGACAAGAAATTAAGTCAAACTTATAGTAACCTCTTCTAAATATCTGGAAGATATATTTCTCAGAGAAATTTCTGGCATACTCAAGTATAATTTTTGTTAGCATAATTGGAGTCAATTTGTATTTACTTGTAGCATGTTTCATAAGATTTTTCTGCCTGTAAGCTGGGCCCTAGAATTCGGTAGTCGTTAACATCAGCCTTTGCTGCAGTCGGACAGCCAAAGTTGAGGCGATTTTTCGGCCTCAGATTTTTCCGCAGACTTTAGGGCTCTTAGAGCTCCGTAGGTGATCGTAAAAGGCTCCTCCACACACACTGCGATCTTGCACGCCCGTAAAAGCGGCTACAAAAGACCGACTGCCGTCGGCACTTTAAATGCCCCTCGTTGTGGCTATATCGGCGTTTTTTTCTCGCCCCTGGCCAGGGTTTTAGGGCTTTGTTAATGGCAACTGAAGCTGTAACCGAGAATGGCCTCATAGCCGCGGGCCAGGACCACCGACGGCAGCAGCAAAAAACTGGGTGACTTGATAAATCGAAAGTAAGTGACATAACCGAATATCTGAATGAAAGGGGAACGCGGCCCACGAGTGTGTGTGGGAGGTGCGAATTTTTAATTGACTTGATCGGCAGGTGACCTGTGGAGGGAAAAATATATATAAATAGGGAAATATGCACGGGCAAAGTAAGGTACTATTAACGGAGCATTTATGAGACATTTTTCTATACTTTACAGGTAATATAATTAAGCTCTGCCTGTAAATTCATTCAGGGCTTAATTAATTATAAATTAACCTCATAACTGTTGTCTATCTATAAGGAAGTCCATTAATAAATGTAATATTATTAAGCCCCCCATAAGTGCGCCAATAAAAGCAGCAGACCATCCGCACTAAAGATCGGATCGGCGGAGATATACGATCTAAAACAAGGTATAAACACTCGGAGGCACATATTGAAATATAAAGCGATTAAATAATTAGTAGGAATTTGCCAATTGCGGGGAGAATTACTGGCAATGCGCATATGTTAGCGGCCATAGATAAGAGTCAGGAAGGCGGCAAGGTGCTTTATACATATAGTAAGAGCTCAAAGCCAGCTCGGATCGGCCGACAACCAGCACAAGGTGGTTCAAGAAAAACCAGTGCACTTAACAAAAATCGAGCAGAAAACAGTGTCCAAGTGGAAGCAAAAAATATATATCGTCGTCGCAACAAAACGAAAAGTGACAATTTAATTGCGTCAAACGCAGCGTTCGATTGGCGGCGGGGACGGAGATGCCTCCATATAGATATATGCGGCTATACAGTTGTACTCATATATAGAGACAGATATGTGGCCATATCGCCGCCGTCTGGCGACACTTTGCTCTCGAAGACGGCGATCGCGGGCTCGTTAATTGAGAGGAGCTCGTAAAAACGCTTATGACTTGTTCCTAAGCGGCCGAGATCCGAGATCCAATCGGATCGCATCGAGTCAGTTGCTCCATTGACTTCGCACCGGGTTTCGGCTATTGGATGTGGATATTGGATATTGGATATTGGATATCGAGAAGTGAGTATCGGCTTTGGGGGAGATGTCGTCTGGCTATAATGAGATGCCAGTTACTATTCGATGCAACCTTCCGCGGCCTGACAGGCTGTGCGACGCTGAGAGGCATTCCTAGGTCGGCTGATACACTTAAGTGGATGTGCTAGATGTGTGCTACCTTTTATTTATGAGTTTAAGTTTTTTTGCAGGGGCAAGTAGGTGTTACTTGAGTTGATTGTGAATTATTCAAGCCCTAGTAAGCCTCAGAAATTAATTTTGGGAGCCTTCATGATTTATTTTCTTGAGAAAGAAATTTATATACTTGGAGGAATGATTTTTTCCGAGCTACTATACTTCCCTTTCACTTCAATTAGAGTACCTAAGTTTACTTTCTTATAAGTATTTAATAAATATATTACTTAATTGTAAGTATGTTGTATGATGAGCTAGATGTGTGCTACCTTTTATTTATGACTTATTTATTGTGAATTATTCAAGCCTTAGGAAACCCCTAGAAATACATTTTGGGAGCTTTGGGAACTTCCTCAAAAAGAAATTTATATACTTGGAAGAATGATTTTCGCCGAGCTAATAGTCTTTTCCTTTCACTTTAAGTAAAGTTACGTTAAGGAATATATCCTTATAAGTATTTAATTTAATATTTTTAATCGTAGGTATACTCTTTATTCAGGTCTCCTTTTGATATCCTTTTTATGATATACCTGGAAGAATGATTTTTATATTTTCATATAAATTAGTGTAACTAAATTAGCTTCTTTATACGTATTAATAAAAAATAAGTAATAGTAAAAATATATTAAAATCGTAAGTACATTCTTAATGCAGATCTCCTTTAAAACATTTTAATGGCTTTAGTGGTTCAAAAATAGATAAAAAGTAACATTAACTTCCTGTTAAGTTGAAAAGGTGCTCTTGGCTTTATAGTTGCCGTAAAGCACATGATTTATTGTTATTTATTAATGTTATTATTCATCAGCTTCTTTTTATGATGTTAAGCATTTCAGTATTCTTAACTTTATTAAGTGTTAAATTAAAATTACTATTGCAGGGACGGCAACACCCACTCGTATAGTTAAATGCTCTTTCTTGGGGTATATTCCAACTAATAAATGTGCGAAGTTTATTAGATATATGTAAATATAAATGATAAATATCAAATAAACATGTAAATGAGTTAAAGGGAAGAGTTAGCATAGTTATACTAAATGGGGAGAACCAGCAATTTGCTGTCTCCAACTTGTGACAGAATAAACGGAATCAATTCAAGTTTAAGCTAACTCTAGAGTAGAGTTAATTGGTTTTCTTGGTAAAATAACTAAGTATAAAATACAAATTTAAATTCATATGAGAATGAAATGAATAATCAAAGAACATAGAAGATAGTCTGGGACCAAATACTGGAAACTTCTCACATAAAAAGTGGAAAAACTCATGTTAAGTTTTTACTCTAACCCAGAACACTTTAACCCACCCCAGAAGACCTATTTCCCAAAGTGCTATAATATTTTTATTTATTTATTTATTAATGTTTATAGTTTAAAGCCAATCCTCAGCCTCTCCTCCGAAGTGTACTTGGTCAGGGTGTAAAAATCGCTTGCACGTTTCCACCAGATTTCTGCACGCTGCTGGCCGTGTTTAGATATTATTTTTGTATTATTTCTTGCTGGTGCTTTGCTGGGGCTTTTATTGATTTATTTGTTGGGGCGACACAAGTTGGCATCATTAAGTGCCAGCACACACCGTTCTCTATTAGCCGACAAATTCTTGGCCTTCCCTGTCGGACTCGCGGACTGGCGGACTGGCGGACTGGCGGACTCTTGGCTCTTTGGATAATTCTTGTTCACAATCTAAATGGCCGTCTCACCACCGGCACACCTTAGAATTTGTGTGTTACAATTTGAAGTTGTCGACAATGGCCTGGCTTGTTACCTGAGTTCACCTGGAGCTGGAAGCTGGCGCTCGATCTGGGCTGAGGCTGAGGCTGAGGCTGAAGCCGAGGCTCAACCGGAGGCTCAGAGCTGACCAACTGCAGCGATTGTGAAAGTTCGGGTGGGGTTCGCTCGGAACTGCTGCTGGCATCCCAGCGGTGTCAGCGGAGTGTGTGTGTGTGTGTGTGTGTGTGTGTGCCACACGGCGTATGCTTAATTACCGCACTGAGGCAGCAGCCAGTGATCAGGGAAACAAAGCCAGGGACGAGAGCGTGGTCCAGATTGGCAGAGGCCTAGCCTGGGCACCCAGGCTCTCCGTGAAGATTAGTCGCAGTGGGTCGCACATTTCGTTTCGCAATCGATTGCAACATGCAACAAGGCAACAGCAACAACAGCAACAGCAGCAGCAGCAGCAACAGCAGCAGCAACATCAACGCGAAACGAATGTGGCCAGCTCTGCTGCTCTAAATCAACGATATATAAAACTAGTTTAGGTGGGTCCAATGGATATTCTTTTACTGCTATTTTGTTGCAAGCCTCAGCCGAAGTTTTTGCCTCAGCCCGTTGTTTTTTATTCTATTTGCAGCCAGCCAAAGCCGTTGCTGATTTTTTTGGTGCATTCTAATGGCCGCCCAATATGACTAAGCACACTCATCGCGCGGCGCACTCCTGCGTCCGTCCAACGTGTATGCAAATCTGCAAGAAAAAAAAGCAAACCAGTTTGCGGCACCAGCTAACTCTATATATATAGCAAAAAATATGGGTCGAGATCTGCAAAATGCAGCTGATCGAATTTTTGCATTAGGCGCAGCAGCAGCAGCAGCAGCAGCAGCAGCCGCAGCCGCAGCAGCAACTGCCATCCGGCCAACTGAATCGCAGAGTCTGGGGCTGCCTGCTGCCTGATTATCTCCCAAGGAAGGCATGCCGAGTCTCAGCTCCCAAGGAGGGGTTTTTGCCCAGAAGAAGGAGTCGCAGCGAGGGGGACATCGGCGCTGCAACTGCAACTGCAACTGCAGCCGGCACAGAGCGAATATCGAATGCTATCTATATCTAACGAAGCAGGGCCATATAGCCAACATTTTCGCTATTAGCCGCAAAACAGAAATACTAAACACACATACACAGGGGGAAAAGGTTGGGAACCAAAGAAGGAACTTACTTTAAAGTTTAAAAAGTAAAGTCTAAGGGGTTGCTATTAATATTCTATAAAATTAGCATTGTTCGATCATTCTCTTCTACGAAATTATTTATTAACGAACTTAAAATACATTATTTACATGTCTGAAACATTACTAAAAGGTTAATATACTAAGTTTTCCTTTATTTCAGAACATTGCCAAAGTTTTTAGAACGTATAAAATTGTAATTATATATCAACACTTAAAACTTATATTTATAACTAAAATTTCCACAGATCAATGTTTTTTATATAAGCGAAATAAAATTGTAATAACTACACATTTGACTACTGTTTAATTGAGGATTCAAAGTATAAAGTTTTCTTAAAAAATTTTACTTGCTGGTCCAAAAATGTTCTAAAATATATATATATATCTTAAAGCCAGAACAACTAAAGAACAATGAGTCATTCATAAGTCTATGATCCATTATTTGGTAGTAATAGAGAAGGAGAAAGAAGAATTCTTTAAGGACTTGTTCTTAGATAACTCAACCGTTTCTTTAATAATTTCCTGAAGCCTAGTTCCTATTAGTTACTAAAGAATATCCTTTTCCCAGTGCATCTCGCAGACGTATCTATACCCCAGTCTGGTCCAGGCAACGCAAAGAAACGTAACGTATAATCTAAGGGGAAAAACCGAAAACCACCGCGGCGGCTGCGCAAAATCAAGAGTGTGTCTGAGCCACGGCAAGGCAGCAAGGCAGCAAGGCAGCAAGGCAGCAACAAGGCAACCAGGTATCAACGGCCAGCGGGCAAGCAGCGTTCGTTCGGGCGGGCAGCTGCTCCGTCTGCTGATGAAATGCATTGTGAGGCACCGCCAAGGCACCACCGATCCACCGATCCAGCGATCCACCGAATCATCGAACCACCAACACCGCCGCCGCCATCGCCAGCAGTGGCAGTTGCAGTTGCACGTACGTGCGGCGTTTGCTTACGGGGCGGCCCAATGGTCCAGCTCCAAAAAATAATTTAAGGCAGCAGACGCACAGGGAAAAAATCTTAAGCGGATCCCTGTGTTTTAAATATATCATTGACATAATGCTCCTGACTTATCAGTACATTTCAAAGAAAAAACAGTTCAAAAGTAGTTCGAACAGCTCCAAAATTAAAGTCCCACTTAATGCTCTTTGGAAATCACAAAAACTCCACCACTTTAGGCATCATTTGAATTATTTTAATGAACCCCCGTAACTGCTATTCACTTTAGTTATCAGCCCAGAAAAAACCCGTAACTAAGCCAACTTTGGTGATACTTTTTTCGCTTTGTGCAAGCACTGCAAGTCTGAACTCAAAACTGAAACTTAAACTAAAGACGAAAAAATGCCCGTTCGATACGAGGCGATGCGATGCGATGCGATGCTCGCTGGCCGGACCCACAGGCCACTCAACCCCTGCAACTGCAGGAAAAATCTACATTTTTCCAAAAAAATATATAGAAAAATGCCACAAAATGCAGGCGAGCCAGGAGAGGCTGCAACTGCAACTGCAACTGCCACGGCGACGCTGTGTGTTGCATAAAAGCAACGCTCCAAATTGCTAACTGAGCGATCCAGTTTAAATTGCAATTGCTCGTTAATGGGCACTAAGACGTGCCAGTGTGGAGATGTGAGTGTCTCCGCGGCGTCTGTGTGTGTGCATTGCATCGCTGCAGTTTTTCGGCGTTTTTATAGCTGGGTAATACGAGCCGCGATGGCTGTCGTGTGGCATGCGAGGCGTATGCGCAACTTATCAACTCGGACAACGCGCATACGCACAGTGGTACGACTGCGACTAGAGGTGTGTAAGCAAAAGGGGAGAAGTGCTGTGTTAGGGCACTCCCATGACTTAAAAAACTTATATTGACATAGACAATATAATATTTGGCTTGAATACAAAGAAATTTTATTAAAAATATTAATTAAGTTGAGTAAAATTTGTAATTTAATCCTGAATATGCCTAAAATAAGCTTAAGACTATATATTTGTAAAAAGCATTTATTTAGATCTTTAAAATAAAATTATTTATGCAAAAAAAAACATTTAGAAACTAGATTAGTTTATTGTATTATTCTTATAATTAAGTATTTATTTCCCTCTCTTCTAGGCTTTCTCAGAAAATTAAAGAAATATGCCTTACAAATTGCATAATGGATAAGCAGTCAATAATATGCTTAAAGTATATAAACTACTCTCCAGGATGTACATTAGTCCCATTATTATGGTCGTACAAGCAAGCCTAAGGCTTATTCCCATATCCCATCAATAAATCCAATCTAATTTCCATTCCCATCAAATCGAATGGAAATTCCTCAGCACAACAGACACACAGGCAGAGCACTCGCTGCCTTTCCCAGTTCGAATTGAGGGGAATTCACAGTGCTTGTTCTCTGGCCCAACTGTGAACCGTTCTGCCCCCGCATTTTCCGGACTTTCCGCGGATGCCACAGCCCTCGCGGCTAACAGTACACACATTTGTCGCATCGCAGCGGCCTAAGCAGCAGCAACAACAAGTTAAAGCATAACAACATATTTTACAATTACGAAACAATTCGGCCCACAACTAAATACAGAAATCCCAATCCCCGGGCAAGCAGGCAGCCTACCCGACTGAACAATGGCTCGAAAAGACAGGGGGAAGTCTGAAATAGAATAAAAATAGGAAAACTGTGGCGCAGCTCGTAAAGATCCGAGGCAGACGAATAGGCGTAGACACCGCCAGGCCGCGAGTCGTGTCTCCAAGCGCGGCCTACTGAGGCGGCGTGCCAACACTCACACACTGGCGGAGATTATGGCCAAGAACGAAACCAGATCAGACCCGAGCCTATGGCCATAATTATGGAAACACTCCGAGAGTCGCGTCGTCGTCGTCGTCGACGTAATTTTCCTGTTCGTGCCTTAATAATCCGCGCAAACGGCGGCCGCATATTGAAATTCCCCACCAATAATAATAACAATAATCGCCGCAGCAGCAACATCTATTAAAATATCGATGGAGATGGCGATGGAGTGACTGACTGACTCGGTGACTCTGTGACTCTCTGACTCCCTGACTCCCTGACTGACTTTGCGACTCCGGTTCGGTTTGGCTTTGGATTTCGGTCTTGGTTTTGGTTTTGGCTGCTCGCTGGTGAAGCGATCAAGAGTCGCTAAAAGCAACGCACACTGACGGCGTTATTATTGATTTAAACATCAAGATAAATTACACCGGGACCCTCCCTGGCCCCCTCCGAAAATCCAGGCGAGTTGGAACCTTTAGGAACTCTGGCTGAAGCTCAGCCTGTAGCTGAACATCGTGCAGTAAGAGAAAAATTCATTTGGGTCTGAATTGTATTGTGAAGTAATAAATAATTCATTTTAAAGTGTTTTCTTAAGCATTAACATTACAAGAATATTACATTTTTAATAGTAATCACTTTAATAATATTTTAAATGTTTATTTTGAAGGAGAATGTATTTCCGAAATATTATTGCTTTTCTAAGATCATCATTCATGAATTTTACTCTCTCATATAAAATGAAATGATGAGTATGTATGCTACTTATGTTATCTTCTCTTTTCTCTCTTTTATCTATAATTTAATTTATTTTGTTATTCAATGTTTTCTTTTTATTATTTACACTTATTAAATACTGGTATTATTACCTAACAGTTGTAAGATGAAAAGAGTTGTAAAAGCTGATTTTATTTTGGACAGTCCTGCTTACAATTAAATAAAAAAATATATATTTAAAATAAATGATGTATAATGTAATAAACCAAACTAATTTCTCAGATTTTCCACAATATTTTATTTAATATAATTCAGAAGTAATGTATTTGTATTATATATACTTGTATTTTTTCTCCCTGCTATTTTGAGGCCTCAAGTTGAATCTCTTTTTTGTGGCCACTAACGAAGTTTCCTTTGCCTTCTTTGTTGTTGTTTTGCTATTGTTGTAATTGCGGGTAATTGTTGTTGCCGTTGCCATAGCTGCTGTTGTTGTTGCCTCTTTCTGTTTTGGGCGCTACAAATTTCCAAACCCACTAGGCACATTTGAACTGGCGCACGATCGCTGAAAAAGCGGGAAAAGAACCGAAAATCCAATGAGCGGAGCAGCAATTGTAACATCAACATGAGATGTGCTCCGGCCCCGACTCCGGCTCCCAAAAGGAGCAACGTGCCTGGAGACGGGCCGAGGAGATGGTGCCAGGCTAGCCAAGGCGATGGAGCCGGGACAGGGAGCTGGAGCGGAGGCAGCTCATAGCTTGTGCCTGGTCTTTGCTACTTTGACTTGTCGCTCGTTCCAAAACGTCGAATGCGTCTAATTTCTTGGCTTGCTCTTGGCTCTTTCCAATGCCCTTGCAAAGGGTTCTTCTACATTTTTGTGGTAAGAGAAAATTTAACCTGCTTTATTGGCTAGTTTTTAAGGCAAACTTAAGAAACCTTTCCAGTAGGTCACAAATTAAGAAATTTCTAACTAGAATTTTAACTCTTATAATATATTTAAAATATATTTTCTATGAAATTCCTGATCAGATTTCCATAACTCTACAATTTTTAAAGATAATTGTCTGAGATGTTGGGCACTGCCTGGTTTGATTTTCCTTAGGGATTGTGTAGAGTTTTATTAGGATTGGGCTACTGTATCCTGTTGGAAAAATGTCCCTATCTCAGCATGATTTTACAAAAACTGCCATCCCACTTGTAATATGTTAAATTTAAAGATTCTTGTGTGAACCCTTTGAGTTCTTTCAAATTAAGAAGCCAAAATATCACTAGTTGATAACTCCAAGAGTATTCAAGATGCGACCTTCCTCAGCCAGTTTCCTTTCTCGTTAGAGTTTCTTCAGCCACTTCGGGGGGATGGGGTGTTCTCTCCGAATGTCGTGTCTTTGGGTCCGGGCCCCAGCTCGAGCTCCACAGCTCCACAGCTCCAAGTCTTGCGATCCATTCGCCAACGTCTGCTCGCCGGCTGCCGCGTTTGTCGTTTAAATCGTACCACCACAGGCGACATAAAAATAATGAAGTGTGCGGGTGTGGTCGACTCGCTTTTGGCCAGGTCTACAGTCGTCGGTCTCCGATCTCCGGTCTCCGGTCTCCGGGCTCCGCTCTTCGGTCTGAGGCAGTCTGCAGTCTGTGGCCGATCTGGGCCCGAAATTTCAGGCTGAATCGCAGACTGACTGGCCGATCGGGGCGACTGTCGACTGTCGAAGGCTTGCGACGTTTGCAGATTGCCGAGTCGTGTTCAGCCCAGCGGTGCAAGCGGCGGCCCATATAACCAAATCAACATTTTGCGGGACTAAAGGTTTACCCGGAGGTCCCTTTTTGGGCAGACTTCGGCTCTGCAACAATGAAAGGGGAAGAAGTGCCGGCTCCTCGGCGCTCAAGTCGGCGGAAAATGGGCCTCGAGATGAGGGTAGCGAATTTGTTTAACAAGCTATTATATCTCGTAAATTGAAACCTAAACTTAAGGTGATACATGGGGTATCCTGTGGGAGTCTTGGGTAAACAGTACTCATTGAGAAATATTCACACTTGCCCAATAATATCTACCCTTGATTTTGGTGTAATTGCATTGCTCAAAACTTCTAGTCTTTGGTGGCAAATTATGCTTCTATTAAATAAATATTTGGCAATTAAATATTGAGCAAGTCACTAAGCAATTATTAGCCAAAGTTCACTGGCATAATTATTCACTAGGCAAAATAATTCGAATAGATGGTAGATAAAATTCAGAAGAACTGAAGAATGTTTTGGATAACACAAATCGAGATCAAATTGAATTTTTGGTAAGAGTTAGGTCAATTTAAATAAAGTAAATATTAATATTGTGGATTTTAATATGTTTCATTTTATTAAATTATAAAAATTACCTTACACTTTAACAACTTCTGGTCTAAAATCTATACGGAACGCTGAAGTATCATATACCCATTTAAAAAATAAACACTTTTTTATAAATATTTAATTAGGTAACTACAAATGTATTGTTTAACATACATATAACTCAAACGAATTTTTAAAACCAATTTAACCAATTTTAAATACAATTTTAAACCCACAAATTTCTTGAAGCAGAAAGAAATATTGGAAAAAATAAACTAAACTTTATTGAGTAAGGCAGGCTTGAATGTTTTTATAAACTGGAACCATTTAGTCAAAGAAATAATTACTACTTATATTCAAAAATATTATTGCTGAAATAATATACATAAGCCTTTAAAGAACACATTTGTAGCTTATACATCGTTCCCGAAACCTCCACCTCAAGCCCATCTTACGCCGCAAATGTTTGCTGGGTAACTCGCTGAACACACGCCCAGCCAACTGCAAAATATAACGGTATCCAAGGTTGTGCTACGCTTAAAATGTAATTGTTCGACTTAAAGAGCCAGGCAACAACATCAGGCCAACACAAGAGCAACAGCAACAACAACAACAACAGCAACAGCACAGCAACAACGGCGTCAGTACCGCCAGCAACGCGATCAAGTTTTGGATTTGCCGACGCCACCGCCGTCGCCTTTGCCGTCTAATCAAATACGAGTAAATACCAGACCAAGAGCCCAGCGCAGAAAAGTTGGGAAAAATAACACGGCAGAAAAGCGGGGACACAGACGGAGTCGGGGCCAGGGACAGACACTCCAGCTACCCACCTATGGGGCCCAGAGATACGAGGCGATATATTCCACTAACCCGAGAGATGCAAGTACAGAGGGAAAACTGAACAGGAAAATGTTTACAAAGTTCTTCGGGTTATATTGTTAGAATGTTTAGGCCAAAAACAGTTGGTATCAGTGACAGGTATTTTTACGGGATTTTTCTTATTTATACTTTCGATACCTAGAATATTTTTAATAATAATATTATAAAGCTATAATATGTTTACTTTTAATATCAAGTAACAGGTAATAGTTACTTGATTTAAAAGTAAACATATTATAGCTTTATAATATTATTAAAACTAAGAGCCACTAACCCGAGAGATGCAAGCACAAAGGGAAAACTAAACAGAGAAATATTTAGAAAGTTTTTCAGGTAATATTCTTAGAATTTTATATTTAAATTCTATCTAGAAATCACTTTAAGAGTTAGCCATTATGTATCTCTAGCTTTCTTCTCTATGTACAACCAAAGACAGTTTGGAATTTTAATATCAGTGAGACGTACTTCACGGATTTTTCTTATGAATAATTTCCACGTTAGTATGTTTTTCTTAACAAGAATATTATTATTATTATATTAAGATATCAATACTATTTTAGGTATTATAATAGCATTTTCGACATTAAGACCTACTATTTATAACTAAATGCAATGTCTCTTCCGTAATATATATTTTCCCATTGAAGGAAGTTCCTTTGAATTTTCCACTCTTTCTTTTCCAAGGCGGAGCTTCGACTAGAATATGAAATTGTGATGCAGGAATATATATTAACCGATATTCTCTCTCTGTACTAACCATGGCTTGGCATGCATGGGCAGAGACACCAACACACATGTCCAAAAGCGAATTCAAATCGCGCTCAACGCTCAGCGCTCAACGTCATCGAAGCGCCGCACTCCGAACTCCGGAGGACTCTGCGATACATCGCAGCGGGTTTTCTGGGGCTGGGACCGAGGCTGGGGCTGGGACTGCGACTGAGGCCAGCAAAAAATTTTCACTTGAATATTCGACACACTTTGAGCGCGGGCACACACAGCTGGATGTCTGCGAGCAAAGGTTTTCGGGATAGGATACCCGGGTACTCGCAGCGGTTTTCTGGGAGGGGCGCCACTCTGCGATTCTTGGGGCTATGCATCATCATCATCATCGTCATTGCGGACGGACGGAGCGGCAACATGGCAACATGTTGCAATCTGCCAGGTCTCTCTGCATGCATAAAATATTATGCAACATTATGGCACAGACACAGGCCAGACGACACTCTTGGTTTTATTTCAACTTTTCCCCGCGCTCGTGGATTATTAGTGCCTGGATGTTGACAGCATTTAGATCTAATTGAATCGCCGGATTGCTGGATTGCTGGATTGCTGGATTGCTGGACTGGGGGGACACATCACAGTTCCTCCTTATTTTCCTGGTAGGTAGAACATTTGGCTTGGCCCGCTCCCATTTGGCCCATAACCCATAAATCTAACACACCGGCGCACGGGAGATTTATAGAGTTCAGATTGCGAAATGCGCAGAAGCACAGAGCGGCGGCAGCTTAGCTCGGCAGCTCGGAAAATCTTGAAAAATTAAAAAATGACTAGTGCCGGGGCACGATCAAGACCGAGGGTCTCTGGCTGCCCGTCTTGGAAGACAATGGAAGCTCCGTGGCTCCGTGGCTCCGTGGCTCCGGAGGAAAATCGAAACTGAAGCCGAGAAACCTCAGCGGTAGTCAGCATTGGGGCGTCTGCAGTTCAACGTTCAAGTGGCACAGTACGCCCTAGAAAAATGAATTGATTCGATTGTTTTTCGCCGCTCAAGCCGGGCCGGGCCGGCTCGCAGCTCTATCTGCGAAAAATCTGAGGAAAATCAGAGGCAGAGAGCGCGCCCCGAAAATACTGATGATACAATCGCGTTTTTGACTTTGAAAAGTCAGCGTCGAGTCGAGACGGAGCTATTGTTCGATGGCCCCTGCAACTGCAACGGCAGCCGACACTGATTGTTATGGTTTATGAGATGAAAATGCACTCGAAACAATATTCTTGGGCCATTGCAATTTGCGATTTTTAATCAACTCAGCTCCCAGCTCCCAGCACCGGCAACAGCAGCATCACTCAACATTGAAAGAAATCATCGTATTTGGCCCGTGATTGCAGCTTCCACTTGGAGAATCGTGGCTCCGTCATCTGGCTTTTGATCTTCTCCCCCGGCTCCACCTCCGGCTGGCCTTTGCCTTGGGCTTTGGCCACCATCCACTCCACCATGCGCTGGAGTGCCTCCTCGCTGCCCTGCAGCTCGCCGCCCGCCTTGCGGCCACTGTGCGTATGCGCAATGAAACCGCACACCTTCAGCTGCTCGGCTTTGAGGGCCACCAGGGAGAGCAGTCCTCCGTCTCCGTCGCCGGAGTCCTCCGGAATGCCCATCTCGTAGGTCACCAGGTATATGTGCTCCGGCTCAGGGCGTGGCACCAGTTCTTGGGACATTCTTAGAGTCCTGTTTGATATTTAGTTTAGTTTACTGCGAAGTTTGATGTTTGGGGAAAAGCTAAAGAGCATATAATACTTTAATATTTCTGTCGCCTGTACCAAGTTCCAAGGAAAGGTTGGCAGGAGGATTCAGTTACTTCTCCCAGTGTAGATGCGACTCGTGCTGGCCATTGTTCAACACTATTTGCGCTACTCAATCTCTTAATTAAATATGCGACTAACTGGCAGCTCGAAGGCACTCGAAGAGTGGCCCCACAGACAACGTCGTTTAGTGTCGAAATTGTGCAAGTTTCTTTGGTTTTCCTTTTGTTATTGTTGTCATGGAAGTCGGATAATCACAGGCCCCGGCCAGCAGCGGCAGAAACGGCTGAAACGGCTGAAACGGCAGAAATTAAATCAGCCAAGGTTATCGCATTAATAAGCCCCTGGTTTGTGTTTACAGTTTTCTGTTACTGTTTCGGTTCGGTTTTGGGCCGACGAGCCAGTCAATTATTAAATTTGCAATTTCCGTAGCTGAACTTTTGGGGTCAGTAGACTGATTTAAATCAAAGCCATAATTGAGCATTGCCCGAGAGCAAGAACCAATCGCACCGAAAGCCGATACACCGAAATACCAAGCTCGGGGCAGGAAAATTGACAAATGCCTGATCGCTCGCTGCTTCCACAATTTTGTTTGATTTTTTAAAGGTTTTTGGTGGCGGATATGGGCAGTGTTGCGGTTGGGTGAGGCTGTGAATCCGATTCGGAAAATATACATATTTGAGGAAGAAACTCTCAGGGTAGAGATGGGACACGCCACGATTGTGGAGGAGTTCACTTATCGTTAACTAATTTAGTATATCGAAAAGCGCATCTCTTTCTGGGAGTTTATAGTTCAATCTACTTAAAACTATATTTGGCAAATAACAAAACGTAGGTACAGTAACTAACATTAGCTTCAAGCCTGTAGGAATTTTTAGAATATATCGAAACTATCGAAATGTTATGAAGACTAATGTTAGAGTTTAATATTATATTTGTGACACTATAAATAAAATCTCTCAATATTCTCGTCATCGATAACTAATATCTGATCACTCCGATATATATATAATGGTTTCCTCTATTTGTACATCCCTATTACTCACATCCAAGTGGCTTTCCATGACATTTTACTGACACTTTTGCCGTTGAACTGGAAGACCTGTTTTCCCTCTTAGCGCAACTTAACACATTTGACGAAGATGTCTATGCCAGCAAATGACGTGTCATCAATGGGGCCCGCACTCCCACATAGAGATGCACACACTCAGAGCCCCACCAGCTCCCCATCTCCATCTCCATCGCGATGCGGAGGCTCGGAGCCTCAATCCTCCTCAGAAACCACAAATCCCCGGCACTTGAGCTCCAGCCGAAGAGATCTCTCCGCCGGGGCCGTTGTATTAATAAGCCTGACATTTGAGCAGAGCATCCACTCGAAGCCATCGGGCTGCGTTCGCTTTTCGTTCGGCGCGTAGGCGTCTGAAAATAATAATTAAAAAATCGTTTCTAATGCGGAAATCTTGCGTCTAGAGCTTAATGCCGAAGATGTTAGACAAATATATCAGATTTCGGCTTTTATTGTGACTCTTGGTCGCGCTGCTGGGCTAATCTTCGGCGCGGGGAACGGCGCGGATGACATGGGTAAAGATGGATCGATCGGAAAGCAATTTACTGGGGAATTGTCGGAGGTGGATGTCTTGAGCTAATAACAATCGTACAGATGGGAATTCCTACAGAGGTAACGGGTATTACTCAGTAACGCCATGGGTGTTTATACTAAATCTCTGGGAACATTTTAAAGTAAGGATCAAAGCATTTTTAACATATTAAATAGGACTGAATAGGAATAAGACGTAAGACCCTTATTTCATAACAACTAAGCAAACATTTGTAATGGGATAAATATAGAAAAGAACATGTTTGCATGTCTGTAACAAGCCACAAGCTTGAAATGTAAAGTTTAGAAGCTTACTTAGTTATAATTAAGATAAGAATAAAGACAAAACATTCCCAAACAAATAGAATCCTCTTTCAAAAAGATCTAAAAAGATCCAGTGGAAGTACAAGGTATTGTGTCCACTTTGTATTAATATTTGATGGATCAATAATTAAAACCTACAAGGAAACAGCATTTATAAAGTAAGTCTATAATTAAGTTGAAAAAAGTATGGGTTTTGCTGGAACATTATTAATTCCATGGTTATTAGTGGCCGTAAATGATTAAGTTTTGTGATCAATGCGATATGAATGTAGTTAGTCGAAGGTGTTCTCCTCTTAATATTAAATTAAACTATTTGCGCCCAGCACTTAATCTCGGCTAATGGTTAACAATTAAACGGACTGGCAACAATAAGAGAGATGGACATGGCTTAGTCATCGAGATTAAGGCCAATTGGTGGCCTGTTATGAGTTATAAGTTGGTAAGTTGGCCGCTGGCCGCTGGGCTGGGCTGTGGCCGAAAGCATTAGGCCAAGTGTCCCGGCCCGCCCAAGAATTCAAAGGCCCGGCCTGGCCCCCGAATAATTAAATACGTTCGAATTCGAGTTAATAGCAGCTGCTACCACAGAAGCCTTTTGCCGCTGAAAACTTAATAATCCCCTGCGAGTATAAGAGCCGGAGTGGAAGTGGAGTCCGTTCAGATACAGATACGAATGCACTCGGAATGGGAGATATATGTATGTCTATACTCGATACCAGGCTCTGTGAGAAGGTCAGACCCCGCACGTTTCACGTCTGGCTCAGCGCACCTATAGCGATCCGTATAATTAGAACCCGAACACGACCACTCCGCATCTGTGGCTGTGTATCCAGTATCTGTGTCTGTATCTCTCGCCCAGAGTGTATCTGTATCTGTAGGGGAAGGTCTCTCTGGATACGCAGCTAAACGGTTCTGAAATGGGCCAATTGTGTTGCCTGCTGTGTGCTCTCCTTCTTGTTGTTTGTGTAGCTAAGCAGAGCCACAGATCTGCAGATGCCCCTTAGCATAATATTATATTACTACTTGGCTTAATTCTGTTTTCGACCTATTAAATGTTGGCAACAGAACCTTAGGGTAATAAATTGGGAATACTTCGTGCATTTAATTGGAAGTCGGATTACTTATTTGAGCATATAAACATCATTATGTTTCTGTTTCTGGAAAATGAATCAGCTTCGTCTACAGATATTGAGTACCTTTTCTGGAATAAATGTGTAAGGTACTTTCCCTTAGGCAGAGAAAAGACCCAGGCCTACATATCCGGCACATGTTTTTAAGCACACATCTTTCCCAGATGAATAACGTTTACTTAAGTAGGCATAGGAAAGTACGGAAAAAAGTTGGCAAAGTGTCTTTAAGTTATCTGGAACACGTTAATGTGCGTAATAAACGAAAATAGCTTTGCAAATATTACTTCCTTTGGGCTATCATTAAAAGCTAAGAGTTTTGCTTGTCGTGGAAATAGCCATAGTCAGAGCCATATTGGTTATGGTTCGCCTCTTCGCCTTCATTGCGAATTCCGCGCTGATAGCCACCAACTGCATCTCCGCTGGCGGGGCTCAGTTTCCACCATGGAGCCATGCCCAGTGGTGCAATGTGTGGAGCGAACGGCAGCGATGGTGGTCACTGCATGCACAGGGGGAAATATCAAGGGAATTCAAAGAGAATTCAAAGATAAGGAATCAAGTAAGCTAATATCTTATTAAAAAGAACATTCAAAAGATGAGGGATTCATAATTGGAATATATTATTGCTTTATTGTATCGTGTGTAAATTCTGTCACATTTTTATTTTGAAGCTACTTACTACCTATGATGTACAATAAATGCTTCTGTTCAATGCTCAGACTTCTTACAATTCTGTGTATTAGATTATTTATATTTTATTATGTTATATTAAATTATATTGAATGTTATTATTGTATGAATAATTAATTAAATTCTTCAAGTTGTTCTTCATGAGACAAAATATCATATATGCCTATACAATACAATCTTTAATTCTGATGAATTCATCAATGAAATGGAGTGCATCTTATATACTGTTCCGTACTATCCACTATATACTATACCATATATATGGTACTATATGTTCCCTATTCCTTCCCTTTTTGGTTTCCTCGCTAAGAAGTCTGAAATACTGCCTAACTCAGTGGGATATTCTCCGAGTGTAAAGCATAGCGATTGCCCAGTGCCAAGCGATGGTCGCTGGCCGATCGGCCGGCCATGCAAAGTCTCTCGGAAATATATAGCGGCGGAGCCACATAGCTCGAGCTCGCACTCGTCAGAGTCCGAGTGTCGGGCGTCGGGGGACGGGGGATGGAGGGGGGGACCAGGGACTGGGAGGGGGCGACGGGGACCGCTCGAGCGCTCTGATACGTCGGGGCAGCGCTTCGCTATGTGCTCACTTTCGATGTGTGTTCATTTTTTCTTTCGTTTTCATTCGCTGTGCGATTTGAAAACGTTTAAACAGAAACAAAAACAAAATACAGAAGAAAAGGCGGGCGGGTCTTCCACACACACATACACACACACTCGCGCACACCCCACACACACCTGCACGAGCAGGTACAACAAAATAAGTGTTTACGATCGCTCCATGTGTCTTGTTGTTGTCGGGGACGGCGACGGCGACGGCGGCGGGCCAATTATGTGCAG
Organism: Drosophila pectinifera; assembly: GCA_008042775.1. Classification (NCBI taxonomy): domain Eukaryota; kingdom Metazoa; phylum Arthropoda; class Insecta; order Diptera; family Drosophilidae; genus Drosophila; species Drosophila pectinifera. The sequence goes on from VNKC01000807.1 coordinate 59,929, forward strand.
CAGCTGCCGTTGAAGGGTTAAGGGGGCCCAGCGAGGTGTTAAAGCCTCTCCTGAACGCCGACGTTTTCGATTTGCTTTTCTCGCCTTTATTATTGTTATTGTTGCTGCTCGGCCGCTGCTTTCGTGGCTCGCATAAATTTATCAAATTGTTTATTTGGCTTGGCTGCCTCGCTTTTGTTATTGTGTTGCCTCGTTTAGTTAAAAGGTATAAGCCATAAACTAAGCGTTTATTTAGCCATTTGAAAGCGCCGCTCTGTCCGTTTATTTGTTTTATTTGCTCGCGGCTAATTATCGTCTATGAACGATTTAATTATGCCCAGTCGCCACGATCCATATATGCTAATTCCCCACATACATACCTCTGATTGGGAGTTATGCTGGTATTTATGTACCTGCCACGCCGTGCCAGCTGGCGAGTACATCGATATTCCGATTCCCATACAGAGTTACCCAGAAGAATTCTCCACTTCTCGAGATCATGATTTGTGAGTTGACAAGGTGAAGGAGCGATCGGTCGATCGGAGGAATTCTGTGGGTTTTTATGGGAGCTTAGTAGGTGAGTCCAAGGCGATTCTTTGGATAGTTGAATAGAACTTCAGACAGGTGTATATTGCTGGGGGAATTTACTACATTTTTAGCACCTTTGAAAGGGGCTGAGAACTTAAAGGAATGCTTTAGAAAACATTTCAATTTATTTGTATCTCTCAGAAATCTATTTAGAGTAAACACTTTTAAGATAACTTTGTGGAATATCTTGATAAAAATTACAATTATTGGATAACCCTGGAAAATAGAGATTAAGGGAAGCTGGCAAAAATGAAATATATTTCCCTTAGGTAGTCTTCTTCAAGAATAAAATGACATTTTGTTTATTTATTTATTTAGTTATTATTATAATTTGTTTATCTAATTATTTTTAATAAGCAAATTAATTATTTATAAGCTTTATTTAACGGTAGAATCTTTTAGGCTAATATGGCATTCCCAGCTCATGTTTCTTGGTTGCTAATAATATTACCTTCTCCACTGCAATACAATAAACAAACCTGTCATCCTATCAGGCGCATCCATAGATCTACATCCTGTTTCCAACAAAGAAAACCCTCTCAAGTCCAAACCGCATTCCTCGTCTCCACCTTCCATCATCTGGCGCATTCCGCCTTCAATCAAAACCCCCCGAATTCCTGGGCCTGACCCACATTCCCCTGCCGCAGCCGCCGCCGCCGCCACGCTAATTAATAAAAGATAATCTTCAATTGAACTCATTTGCGGCACTGACCATCGCCGTAATCCTTTGCTCCGCAGAGGCCAAAAAACAGCCAACGGACTTCACATTATCAAACCATCAATCAGGCGAAGACAACGAGGCGCTTCCTTCCCCGGAAAATGTGCAGAGCGAGGCCCGGGCGGGGGAGAGGAGGGGCAAAGGAAAAGCCATTAAGGAAAAATAGAAAAATAGTTGTGAACTCATTGACTCAAATAAATAACCAACGAGCGCGGCACGCGGCGGCGTCCGTGCTGTTGGTGCGGCGGTGCTGGCGGTGCTGGCGGTGGTGGAGTAGGAGGTCTCCTCCAGATGATGGCGGATCATCAGCCGGAATAACAAGAGGAGAACAGCTACAATAACAACTCGTAGCGGAACCTGGAGATTTGCAAATATCTGAGCCATAAACCTGCCAAGTGTTGGCCGATCATCAGCATGAGATGATGATGCTGGATGTTTGGGATGCTGAGATGCTCAGATGCCGAGATGCTGGACGGGAAAGGAAAGACCCGGCTTGCGGACAGATGAGCACACAGAAAGAAATTGTAGAGCAGGAATAAGGGTAAATTTAAGTCTATATCAAGCACATACTTATGAAGAAGGTACTGATGAATAAGACTGACTACATTCCGGAACATTAACTGGCTCCAGCCTTGTCTTCAGCTCTCTGGAGCTCCAAGAAATGTAGGAAAAAATGCAGCTGACCATCTCTTATCTGGGCCATCTTCGGCTACGACTTTTCTCCGAGTGCAGACGACCTGATGTGCATGGGGTGCGCTGTACCTGTGCCTCTAACGGTACAATTTCTACAAGGGAATGTGCTTTCATTTTGAAGTGTTGTATGTCCGTGGACTTGGACTCGGTCGCGGTCGCGGTCCCAGTCTTGGACTTGGACTTGCGCCAAAAAATCAAAGCAGCCAAGCTACTGTTAGACAGCAATTGCTGCTGCTGCTGCTGCTGCGGCTGCCGCGGCCGCTGCTGCAACATCAGCAACTTGCAACTTGCAACTAGCAACGGCAGCTGGCAGTTAGGCAGTTAGTCACTTCACAAAGTCATTTTTGATTTGATCGATTTCGTGCAACAGCAACATCGGGGCACCAGGCACCGCAGCAACATCAAGAGCTGCTGCAGTTGCTGCAGTTGCTGCTGTTGCAGTTGCAGCTGTGTGAAGTGGCCAAGAAGAAGGCACATGACATGGTCTTGAACATGGACATGGACATTGAAAATGCCCGATCCCAGTCTCGTGCCAAGTAGGACACACAAGCTCAAGACCGGAGACCCTTCTCTGACCGTATGTTAATCTGTGATCAGTGAAAGAACCCGTTGAACTTTCCCATTTCCCCCCACGGAAAGAGCTCTGGCACACTGAGAAATAGTTGGTGCTTCTTTCAACTCGGAGAGAGACAGGATAAGATTGTCCCATCTTTCAAAAATCCATTAGTACACATTAATGCTTAATGCTTTATTGAGAAAGAATCCTTACAGATATTGTAATAATCAAATACATTAATCTATGTACATACATCTTTAGATTTGGGACTGAAAATTAATACAAATTAGGATTTAATTATGATGCCTTAAGGAATGGAGACCACTTACTCCAACTCAAAATAATCTTCAGTTAGTTATAATGTAAGGATCAGTAATCATATCATATAGTTATTGGAAGGGTAATTAAATAAATAGGAAAATGAAATGTTAAATTTAAAAATATTCATGATAAACTAACGGAAATATATAAATAAAGATATAATATCTATCTAGAATATGGGTAAGTGAATGGGTTCCTTGGTATAACAATTTAATAGAGAACAAATATCATAAGTTGTAGCAACTGATTAATATTAATTCATTTAAATATAATTTAGAGCTCTACTCCCACTAGTAAAATTAGTAGAAAAATTCTATAATTTTATGAATATTGTCCTAGTCTCAGACCCATCCCCTGTTGATCGCAGTGCACCTCTCTCTCTCCTAGTCCAGTCTAATTACTGGAATACCCATCCGCCTATTGACCGCTCGGGCTTCCAGCGGCGACTGCTTCACGCTTACTTTTCAGATCCCGTATCTCGGCGAGTGTGGATCGCAAGTGGAACGAGTTGGAGCTCGGGCTTGGAGCTCGTGCGCGCCTTCGTGTCCCGCCTTCGGGTGCGCAGCTGGGGCTTCGGCTCGGCTCTCGTTTGGGGCGGAAGATCTCCACCCAGTTTTCGGATGCAGCCGCGCGATCGCGCGAGCTGGTCTTGGAATTTTCATTGAGTAAAACGCGCGAGGCAGGATGCATCCAGCGTCGTGGATCGTGGATCGGCGCTCGGCGCTGCCAGCCAGCCCCTCATTTACCGTTCGAAACCCGTCTGGGCGTTCGGGCGGCGTGTGTGCGAGTGTGTGTGTGCCGCTCTACATTAAGAAAGAAGTGTATTAGCTTCGATTTATTGCATCGCTAGGCTGGAGCTCAGCCGCAGCCGCTGTCGCTGCTGCAGTCGCTGCCACGGCCGCTGCCTAAGCCGACTGCTCTGCCCCGGTGTGGATCTCGAGTTTCGTGTGGAGTCATCATCACTGGAGATCGGCGATCGTTTGTGTATTCATTCAGAGCACCCATACACTCACCGAAGACGTCGCTCCGTCGTCTATTTTGCGTTTAGTTTTTTCTTCTTTGAGTTTGAGTTGTTTTTTTTCGTTATTAGGAAATCGAAAACTGAAGCTGCGGCTCTGCGACTGGGGCCTATCATCAGTCCGCGAGACGGTCTCAAAGCTATTGGTCGTGTGTTGTCGCTTTGTCGGAAAACTGCAGCACGTAGCGAGCGCTGAGCGCGATTCTCTTCTCCCCATACACAATCCACACGCAACGTAACGTGAACGTAACAGCGACGTAACGCGATGGTGATGATAACGGTAAAGCGTTGCCGTTACCGTTGGAAGTGAAGTGAAGGATCTGTCTGAAAGGATCTTAAGTCCCTAAATAAAACGACCAAAAAATGTGAAATTCAAGATTTTACGAGAAGAATCAATCTGCGAAATGTAATTCCTAACTTTTGTCCCTAAAAACCCCAACATTCTTCCTATATAGACCGTAAACTACCACAGAAGCGAATCACAAATTACTAAGGAATTTCTACAGTAAATAATAATCTTAATGGACTACGCCCCGAAGATAATGTGATACTAAAAACAACACACATGCGCATATAGAATGCATATCTATGGCCCATATCTAGCCGAGATCGGTGCTAAATCAATGATAACTACCTGCTTAGGTGCAATTAATGCAAATTGTGACAGCGCACGGAAACTGCGAGACTCCGCCGACTCCGACTACTCCGAGATGTGTACAGGTCGATGATTATGGTCAGACATTAAACAGACAGTCCCGATAATGAAATTATAAAACTGAAAAGATTATAGTCCGACTAGAGAGGAAGCTGAGACGACGACAGATCGACCGGATCGATGTCAACTCCGGTGGAGAACTCACCGCCAATTAAGCCCAATTAACTAGAGAAATACATATATAATACATATAGAATAAATAAACCTAGTTCCCCTCACAACTTGTATCATAAATCGGGCCAAGTGTAAAAAGTGTAAAAAGTTCGATATAAATTAATACATATACATCTCAAAGTGGCAACTTCCCTAAAAATACGTACAACTAAAGCTCCTAAACCACCAACACATAAATAAATTATTAAACTAAACTAACCATCGGAAAACAGCACTACGTTCTGGATACCTTGATCAATTCTATAAAAAAATGCATAAAGCCCGAAAATCTTTTCAAAAAGCCTAAATAAAATAAGTTAAATAATAAAAACCTATAAAAAACGAAATCAAAACTTGTTAACATTGATTTATATCTAAAAACTAGTTAAGTACTTCCTCTAAACAATTTTAATGCATTTCTGAAACCACTACTGCGAGTTCAATTCCCACGCGCCGTCGGCTTTCCTGGCTGCATCATATATGCTATATATCTTCGCCCGATCGCACAGGATGACTTACGCTCTACAACAACAATATGCCACCTGAAGCAACCACAACAACAACAGCAACAACAATAACGATAACCGCCAGAAGATCAAATCCATAATATTGTACAGCCAATGCCGAGACGAGTTATCAACATCCGTAGGAAAAAAATAGGAAAAAATAGCCAAACGGTGCTCAAATGGTGATTTCTTCCTGCCAGCGGCCAGCGGATATCCGTGCGGATTTAAAACCAACAACAACTATAGCAGCAGCTATAGGAACAACTATAGAAACAACGACACTAGTGGCAACAACAGCAGCAGCACAGCGAGTTGTGCAATTAGAGCAAAGCTGCTCAATAAACTAGAAGAGGCTGGCAAATTGATGCTACCAAAGCGATCGGAAAAATCATGTGAGTACGGCCAAGATACTTTAAATAAATTATTAAAAGATGTTAAACAAATGGGGGAAATATATTGCAATATTTGCAGAGTATAGACAGGAAAGATATTAAATTAATGGTCAAAGTAAGCACGCTCACCATGGAGGGGTTAATTCGGGTGAGGTAAATGGAAAGTGGCAACAGGCCAAAGGATTTAATATTACTAAAATATAATTCAGGTATCTAATTTAATAAATAATAGGTACATGTATTAAAATACATGTAATATCTTCGGCAGGATAGGTATTGGGCTTAGTCTTAACTTCTTAATATTCTTTAGAGTGAGTTGTGTCATTAGATACCAAAAGATATTGTTTCTTTTAATAATATAGATCTGAATGTGGTATAATATTAATTTACTTGGTTTAGGCTTACCTCTATTAATACAGAGAATAAATTAGCTATGAAAATATATATGAAAGAAGTCTATTTTTTAGATTTAATTAATAAGCTTAAATTCAGTACTCAAGTAGCTTATTAATGAAGCCATAAGGACTCATTTACGTGCATAATAAGGCAAGGAAGGTAATCTAAATAATTAAAATTCCTTTAAGAAGTTGCAATCTAAAATAAAACCATCTAATAGGCTTGAAAAATATTAGATTTAACCCAGAATAAAACCCTCCTAAAAAGATCTAAATGATATAAAAGTTACAATTGCTAAAGTACAATAAGCTCCGCTTAACCCGCAATCAACTCACACAATAAGCGAGTGGGCCAAACTCTAATGAAGACTAAGTACAACTTAATTTAATTGATTACAATAAGCACCATCACAGGATCAACAAATATTGGACTTAATGTCAACTGAGGAACATTTATTTAGCCGCCAACAAAATTGATAGATGAATTTTAGTTTTTCGCCTGGGCTCTCGGCGGGGCTTGGGGCAGCCGAGCGACGAGAGGTGCAGAGACACGTATCCGAAAGATTCAAGGCTTCCACCGCTCGAAACTGTATTTTTCTTGTATTGTAATTGATGAATGAATGAAATTGAAGTTCGAGTAGTGACGCAGCGGTTTCGATTTGGCCAGGCGAGCGAAATAGAGTTGTCCACACAGCAACGCACACAGCTGCACGCTTTTTAATTTGGCAATCAAAAGAAAAAATAAATTATATAATATTATATTATTTTTGCGGGCCTGGCCTGGCTACGCCTAGATCCACGCACAACCATGGAATGTATCTCTTTCCCCGAGAGCCTTAGAAAGTGATTAATAGCTTTGACATGTTACTTTTACGCTAATTGAGCGATCAAAATCGAATCGCAATCGGAACGGGTGAAGAGTGAAGGGTGAAGGGTGAAAGGGTAGCGGCGGCGATAATGATAATCCCCGACAAAAATCAAAAATAAAACAAGAGCGTTTGTGCGTTAAATGCACGTTCGAAGGTATCCGCCAGATGCAGATACATCGAGTCCATAGGCATTAACGCGATTAGTAGCGCCTTTCGATTTTCTTTTTTCTTTGTTTTTTTTTCGAGTGAATGTTTGGGCGCGTCTCTTCGCAAGGGGTGGGGGCAAATTAAGCAGGTTAATTTAATTTTAAATAGAAGTTGATGGTCTTTTTTTCGCCCCGGCTCGCTGGGAAGCTCGGGAGCGCGGTGCGGTGGCAGATGGGCGTAAGAGAAGCGCCCGAAACAGCACAGAAACCGAGCGGAGATCATTAATTAAACGCTTTTCGAGGTTAGTGAGTGGCCAAAACCCAGACAGGTTGATAGAGCCGCCGCCAGTGCCGGTCCCTGTTCCTCCAGAGAGCCCCCAGCGAAGTAGCGAAGTCTCGGGCCCAAAAGTGAGAGAGGCAGATCATTAGGCGGCGAAGTGACGAATCGAATGTACTTCGGACAGTTCAATGAAGTTCTCAGAGGCGAGGTCCAATTTAGATGGTGTGATGAGATCCATTCATTTATTTCCTATTAGCTAATATAGCTTGAAAAATCATTTAACAAAGAACATCTCTGTTAATTCACCCTGAAAAAAAATAATTAAAATACTTTTAAGTAGGCAATTTGCCTTTACTATCTAAATTTGCTCACTTTAACCATTCACTTGTTGTACTTTACTATGGATATTATGGTATATTAGGCGTGAATTTGTCTAAATAAATAACCACTAATAGAAGCAAAGGTATATTAAGCTCTAAAATTCAGATAGAATATTATTGGCATTAATATTCAATCAGTTTCCTTTAGACTACCTCCTAATAATTGATCCAAGATCAGTTTAGTAAACAAATATTCTTTATAAATTATATTGTTAGATATATAAACTTGGAAGGGTTTTGTAAATATTGGTAAGGTCTTCCGCCTTTACCAAATTAAGGATTTTAAGTCCTAATTTGTATTTTACAAAATATTAATGCCTTTAAAAATATTATCTAATTCAGACATTAATACTCCTTTTAATGGTATTTGAATAAATATAATAATAAATATTCCTCTTAAATATGACATAGAAAACATCGAAAAATTAATGTAATGAGTTCAAATAAAAACCCTGATTATGGGTTAAGCATGTTCTCTCTTTTACAATTGTGTTAGCCTCGTTAACACCATTATTCCAAGCATTCACTAGACATCTTCCAGTAGGAAGTGCTAATTTGTTCCCATCTTATTATATTCGAGAAAACGCCAAATAAATTACCATGAGCCTCCGGTCGCCACTCATTGTTAAAGACCGTGAAAAACTTTCAAATAAATTCAAATTATGAGTTTGGCGAGCAGAAATTATGACATTTGATCATTGGTTCGGTTCGGAGCCGGCAAAAGAAATTTGTTTACGGCCTTATAAGTGCCAATTAAGAGCACAGTGAGCAGAAAATGTTGAAACAGCTTCGAGCTCCGAAAGGAAGTAAATGTAACGAAATCGAGTGAAATGAAATGCTTCCACAGATAATCTGCGAAATGATGACCATGACGCTATATATAGAGAAGTCGGGTCGGGAACTGGAACTCGCCCGGGTACTACGGCACGGAAAGCCCGATCTAGCCGACAATTGCAGTGGCAAGAGGAGCGTAATCCAAGGCAGTTAATTGCGCCTTAAACCGGAAGCGATGGCTTTGATTGCGTTACACATTTTGCCGCTGCCCCTACCGTTGCCCCTGCCCCTGCCCCTCGGAATGTGCGCTGATTTAGTTGGCCAACACTAGCCCCTTCCCCCCACACCCCCTCCATTCCACTGTGTGTATTTTTCAATTCGAAACTCCGGCGGCGACTACGATGACGATGACTTCGATAACCGCAGTGCGGCGCAGCAGCAGCAATCTGAAAAACAAATCACTCTGGGCTATACACAAAGTCTTTGGCTTCGAATACACTTAATCCACATTCAAATCGGCTGGAAAAACAGCGCTGAGGTGGGTCCCCGCCATATGAAAGTTCGTCGAGCAATTACCGCTGCCCGAAATACGCAAATCGATTAAAAATAAAAACGTAAAGCCCCAGAAAAGCGCAGGCACAGAGAAAAACTGTATTTGTACTATTTCCAAAGGCCATTAAGATTTTATGGAGTGTTTTCAGCTTTAATCGAGTGATTTAATCCACAAATTCGATAGTTAGTCATTTAAACTGGTCTCTCTCAATTCATGCCTAAATTATTAACAGTTTAATATTACAAAAAATATTGTCAAAACTGTCAAAGTATTTTAGAGATGGCTAGACTTATATCCCGCTTAAAGGAGGGGATAATAGGGGATGTTCTTATTCTTAAACGAATATTAAACTTTTATGGCTTTTTAGGTCACAGTTTATATAGTTCAAGTCCGAATGTTAAGTCTTAGAAACGTGGATTTAGTTTGATATCTTATATTTCACTCGGGCACATTTTTATTCCTATTTAAAAAGCATATTTAACAGAAGCAAATATTATTTAATAATGTTCCATTATACCCCTCTATATTCTTTTAAATTAGGTTAACTATGTATGACTTTAGTAAGATTTCCTAGCAATTAAATATTATATTATTTGTAAGACCTTCCCCAATGAACTTTTATTATTTTACTGACTACAAACTTGACTTTAACTGAGAAACCCCATCTTTTTTCCTCTGCATTGAGCATTTGAGAGAGCAGAATCCAAAGATCCAAAGATCCCTAGCCAAGACCGCAGACATCGCAATAACAGACTTTTATATAGACGCCTCCCCCTCCGCCTTTATGTAAGCCGCAATTTGCAATGCAACAATTTGCAAATTTGCAAACGCGGCCCAGGAGATGAGTTGCATTTTAATTGGAGCGACAGTCGGCCGAGGCTTAAATGGATCGCAAAATGCTAAGTAGCCCCAGATATGCCATTAGTACTTGCAACTATATATATAATAATATATGTATAGAGGCGAGCAGTAGTGAACTATCGAGTTTGATCCGTTCAAAAGGCAGCTGGTCGGGGAAATGCTTGCAGGGTAAATTAGCCAATAAAAGCGGTTGGAACTTAGAGTGAATTTATGGTTAATATTTAAGCTCAAGTAATAGGCAGTTAAGTGTGCAAGAAATATTACCAATACTCACTTAATTATACAATTTGTTACTATGGTATAAATTGGTAAAATGTTACAGTAGCTAGCTAAATGGATTATTTATGTTCACTTTAAAATAACCAAAAAACTATAAAAATATTAAGATTACTCACCTCTTTATTATTTAATATAAGATAATTGATATAACATAAAGTTAATCTCGCTCAAAAAGTGTTAAAATAGTTGGATAGCAAAAATGGTTCCAATTATGGATTAAGATGTTTTTACTCCATCTGGAAGGGGTAGCATTAGACCTTGTGACTTTTAATGATTTTTTAAGGCACACGAAGTATAAGAAGCTCATAGAAAAATCATAAATAAGTTATCTAATTGTGCAAGGATTCAAATGCAAAATTGACTTAGAAGTAATCTGAAATTAAGCGTAATTCCGGGGACTAGATTTCTTGATCAACCCATTACCTGCCCCATTACGCGCACCCCTCCCTTCGGCGCCGGCTGGCGATGAGATCAGATCGTCAATTTAAATCACATTCTAAATGCTGCGGCCACACCTTTCGCTCTTGGCCAAGCCGCCAATCATCGATGGCTATCAGGCTTCTGCTTCTGCTTCTGCAACTTCTCTTCCCTGGATATAATAATAGACCCATATCTGCTAGCCGTTTTGTCGAGATCAAACCCTAAGCTCGGCGCTGAGAAACCTACTTAAACAACTTAATGATCGCCCCACACCCAACGCATATATTTTGAAAGCAAAGGTAAAGTGTTTTGAAAGTGAGCTACACTAATTTAAAGCTGTAAATTAACCAACTAAACAACAACAGAAAAGCATCCGAGGCAACCTTGAATGCAATGAGAGCTTTAATTAATTGTGTCTCTGTGTGCGAGTGAGTCTGGGCAGTGGGAAAGGTGTAAGCCAGCAGAAGAGGGGGCAGCCCAGAGGTCTGGAATCTGTTCTGAGCCATGGAATTCTCCGGCTGGGTTATGAATACATCAGCACATCAGCTGGGCCAGAAATGAGGCCAATTTTCATGCCTGTCGGCTGAGTGACACAAACCCAAGCACAAACTGAACTTAAAGAGAAGCGTAAGTTGTACTTGAAAATGAGTTGACCAAAAAATAAGGTACGAAAAAGAAGTGCTCCACAGAAACAACACCGAAAATAATAACAAACTCTTGGAGACGCGTTGCCCGCTGCTGATGAGTAAACACAACCGTTGATTACAATAGGAAATAATCCCACAAATTGCTTTAATATTCACTGCAAATCAAATGAGCCACCCTCCAAAATTACAACAAGAAAAATAAGAAAGAAACCAAAATCCCAGACAAAAGTCACCAAATGTTTTGTGAGTCTCTGCCTTCGGTCTGCCTTCTTTTCCCGGCTCTTTTCTGCTTTTCTGCTTTTCAGCTTCATTTTCAAAGCATTTAACCTTGGACCATAAAACGCGGCAGACAGACTCGAAAACAACAACTACACTGCACTACACTACACTACACATAATATGTAATCACATCGCATTGAATCTTAAGTCCCCCGTCCTCCGCCGCCGGAGTATGCCTCCTCCTCCCATCGCATGTGTGTGAAAATTCGCATTTTCGAGTCGTAGCCGTAGTCGTAGCAAAAAATAATGGTAGAAAAAATGTATCTCGGCCTTTGATAATTGTATCGCATTTAGCTTTTGGCATATTGTTTAGCGGACGATGATATATGGGAACCATTCGGCGCAGAGAGCAGGTGTAGCTCGTATATGGCCAGCTCTTAGCCTCCCCCCTTCTTGGGCCTTTGAAGACGGCGGCGGCGCGACCTGTGCTCTAGATATTGGCCAAAAAGAGTTACTGGCGCATAGAGGAGATGTGTGGCTCCATTGTCGGGTCCTAAGTGGGCTAGTTTGTGGGCAATTTCGGAAGAATTCGCGTGGTTTTCCATTTTTTTCAGAGGAGCTCGGTGCGTGGTGCGGTCTGAATTGTGGGTTGACATGGAAGTGCCTCGTTTGCGGTCTCGGACTTGGGCTTAGTCTTGGATTTTAGCGGATGATGAGTTGCGGGAATTAAAGCCTGATTTATCAGGCCGCCCTTGAGCAAATTTTAAACGATTCAACGATTCGGCGGTGACTTTGGCGAAGATGTGTGGTTTCCGGTACCGATTTATATAGATACATCGATAGGGAGTGCTGAAAAGCAGCGAGGGAAACTAGTTACGACAGCAAATTTTTACTCAACTAGGTTTAATAATTAAAATAGTGATTAAAGAAAATATTCAAGATTTTTCCTAGTATTTTCTGAGTGAATAAGTATAGAGCAAGTCCTGTTTAACACCTCCTCTTTTAGCCATTTTTTGCCTCCTCAAGGAAATGACTTGATTGATTTAAATTACATGCAAATCGCAAGTGTTCTGCCAGGAGGGGAATCCTCCAAATCACTTAATTTTCCATCAGAAACCTTTCCAGCCATTACAGCTTAATGCCTCCTGATCTATGCAATTTGCATCTTGCACACGACAGCTTCAACGCTCACCAATTAAACACCGATCTCCGTTTGGTTTTTCTCTTTTATATTTTCTGTTTTGTTTTTCTCGTCGACCGGAAGGAAATCCCATTTTGCACACGAGCAGAAATCTTGAAGCTCAGCTCTTCGGGCAATTGACCAACACTGGAGCCGTCAATTGTGATTGCCAGGCAGCTAATAGCGGCGCACTTGAAGCTTCCAGTCACGCCAATTATTCCGCAATGGGCAATGCACAGAGAGAAAATAGTTCAGTCCAAATGGCAATTAAATGTTATATTTCAGAGGTAAAGCCAATTTATTATAGGACGCTTAACTTGCTTGTTTGGGCAGCGCAGTGTGACCTTGCTTCTGAAAAAGAGATCATAAATAGGACATCTTTGAGCTGGATAGTGGATAGTGTTTTTCTCAGAGTCCAATGGGTGTCTCTTATGCATTTCTTGATAGTGTAAAGGCAGATATCGTTGGAATTTCTTACTGTGTAATATCGGACTGGGGTTGGGTGATGAGATGGATGGATGAATGGTTCGTTGGGTGGCATGGCTTGGCTTGGGAGGCTCTGGAGGGTGCAGCTGGCAGCCTGGACACAAACAACTTGTCAGCAAGTGTGCAAGCGACTGAAAATCGAGGAGGAGTCAAGGCACTTGGCCGCATCCGCGGATGAAACCCGGGGTCCAGTCTCAGTCTCAGTCCCAGTCCCAGTCCCGGCCCCAGCCTCGGTCTTACCAACGCTGGCTGGCCTCGGCAATTGGAGCACTTTCACTTTAGGCCGGCAATAGCCGCAGCCAAAGCCAGATCGGTATTTGCTCTTTGATTGGTACTGTTGTTAGAGGGGCCGCTGCTGCCGTGGCTACTGATGATACACTTCCTTGGAGAGAGTCGACTGCAGTGGATGCTCGTATGCATATTAAGATGGTATGATAATGATTACAGCCACCAACGAGATTGTCTTTTAACAGCGGTTACATTTACACGGGGAAACTAAGAGAGCTGTGCCATGAATGAGCATAAAATATATACATATCCAACGGAAGACCTTATGAATTCAATTAGAAGAAGGTTCTGATAGATGATACATTGGAAACTCAGTTAATAATACCAAGTACAATTTATAATTAATCCCATTGCCGAAGATCCGCCTTGGCCGCTGCAGGGCAGCTTCTGTACCAAACCGATTTAGAACTTCAGCCGAGTCACGACCGAAAGTGCCCCAAATAAAGAAGGCACCCACATTTATTACGAAATGTTGATTAACCTTTCCAGTAAAAGCCCGCGGCCCCCAGCCACAAATGCTTACAAGCCGACTTTATCATTTTCCATTTGCCGTCGAGGGTATGCCGGGTGCGTCCAGCTCTGGAGAGGAACCTACCATTATTATTCTGCTGGCCTGGCTACCGTTTTGTTGCTGTGGCTGCCACTGCCACTGCCACTGCCTCCGCTGTGGTGTTGCCTGCTTGGAGCCTGTGTTTGCTGGCTGGTGTTTGTAGTTGGTTGTTGGTTGTTGGTTGTTTGTTGTCTTGTGTCGGGGCGCACGTGTTTGAACGGTAGCATGTGTCAGGCAATGATAGGTTGGAGGTTCGCCGCGGATCGAGCGGATAGAGCGGATCGAGCGGCTCGGCTGGGATCCAGCAGGAGCGAGCAGTCGGATCGGCGGCAATATAATTAGGCCTGCAGCGGATCGCTCCGACATGTGGACACTTTGGATGTGCGCAATATTTCATGCTTATGACCAAAAACAAAAATAAATAGCGGTCGCTGCTAGGCGCTCGTTGCCTGCCATGTTACAGTTAGGTCTCCTTCGCCTCTTTTTGTGGCCTGGCCATTGTTCCAACGCCCGCCTTAGGATCGGAAGATCGGAGGATCGGAGGATAGGAGGCTCCTGCGGAATCCAGCTCATATATATAGGTTTAAATTGCAATATCCACATGGAGGTAGAAAAACAAAAAGTGTCTTGAGTGCAAAAACACACAAAAATGGCCAAGACAACTTTCTTCTTCCTCTCTCAGGTGCAAACTGGTTTACTTATGATGTGAATGTTGATATGGTTTCTTTTCAATTTTTTTACTATTTTTACTTCTTTCCCTGGCGGCCCCTGGTCTGCCGCCGCCGCTTCTGCTTCGCTTGGTCTTATTAAAGTTTATATGTGACAAAAAGAGCCGAGGAGGAGTTCGCTTTCAGCTAGAACGAGCTTGACTGGCTCTCGATCTGGATCTGGAGCTGGAGCTGGAGCCGGACAGCCCGCTCCTCCGATCGGGCATAAGTAATTGTATCATTTCGAGTGTGTGGTAATAAATCGAAATCAAATGGCATCACACGGCGCCCCTCGCCACACTCCACACTCCACACTCGGCCAACTCGGCGGGCGAATGAAGAAATAAAAATCTAATTAATTGCATCAAAAATGCTGAGCTGTTGAAAACGTTTAGGCAATCAAACGGAGTAGTTTATTTTCCCACTTTTCCCCTGCCCCTGCCCTGCTCTTATTTAATTTTATTTAGCCTGATTTGTGTACTCGGCGCGGCAAAGACTTCGCTGGCCGGAGTCGTGAAATGTGGCTAGATGCTGCTCTGCTCTTTCAATTAAATATTTGAATGCTCGTCGCACCCCGGCCCGGATGAGTGTTTGTATTTGGGCCTTATTTTATTTATTTTCTGGGCCCGCTGTCCGTTTAGCCTGCTCATATATGTATGGGCACTTTCAAAAAAATTTCGCCATTCACTCTTTTCGGCATTTCGGCCGCCGGACGGCGGACGGCGGACAGCGGACCCCGGATTGTCCAGTGCGGTCGGACGCCGGGATCATTGGATCAGGCTTGGGTGGGTGGATGTCTCGGCGCTGGCCTGATATACGGATGCACATCTGGCCGAGAGAAGGAGTTGCCGTTGCCGCTTGCCATTGCTTTTAGTCGACTTTCAATTACTGGAGGAGGCATCATTAGAGAGCACGACGCTCGAGCCAGGGAAATTGGGGGAAAACAGCGATTAAGCAAACAGTTAACAGCAACAGTCTTAGTTACTTTGAAGTCTGAAAAATATATATTTGGCTAAGGGGTTGACTTACACATAATTAACTTCTCAATGGCTAATTGAAAGTTAATAACTGGGGTAGAGAAACTTACTTGTTTAATTCTATTTTATAAAATATTTCTACAAGCTCAAGCCCACTTTTATTTATTTAATATATAATATTCATATTCACAGCTCTAGAAGGTATTAACTCCTTAATTAAGAAAAGAGATAGATGTGAAATAATTCTGGCCATAAATGTATATATAGAAACTTGAAAATTTTTTAGGGATCTTTTCTCTCAAAGATTGCAATTTTAAAAGGTTGTTAAATCAAGACAATTAAAATAAAGTTGTGAACCAATTTAAGCGCGTGTTTAATGTTTGCCTTAATTCAATTAAAATAAATACTGCCTCTAGTTTTAAAAACCATTTAAAATAATTGTACCACCAGCTGATATACGTTTTAAATCATTTTCCCAATTTTCCGTTTGAAAAATATAGCATTTATCAGCGCACATTAAGTATCTGTAGGAAAACGTTATCTAGCCTGGCTAACTCCGGCCAAAATATGGCCATAAATCATTCTCAGAGGCTCCGATAATTATCGATCTCTGCGCGCCTAACTGGCACCTTCCGATACCAATTGAGCTGTATTTCATGCATTCCAAACATTTGCCCAAAACGCTGGCCATAAAAGTCCCCCGAAAAGACCCCTCGAATTTATGGAGTGTCCGTCCCGTCCGCCTGGTCATTTACAAATGAGAGGGACATAAAGTTGCTTAAGACTTCAAAGCCAGAAATTTGCACCTCAAAATTGGAATAAAAAATAAATAAAAATAACACAGGACTGAGGGAAAATCTGAAATATTTAGGCTGAGTATTTAGCCAGGAGCGCGGAGTTGACTGGTTGGGTATTTTTTGGCCGAAGCCAGGCCAGGCCAGAGCCTGCATGTGTGCTGTGTGCTGTGTGCTGTGTGCTAGTTATATAAAGATAAAGTAAGAAATAAAACATGGCAAACTATAACAAACAACAGGATGCAGTCGCAGTCGCAGTCAGGCAGCCAGCGGCGAGGCAAGCAGCCAGGCCAACTGGTCTGTGTTTTTAGTTTTCTTGGTTAATTTTTTCGGAGCATTGGGAAAGCACTTGCTGGCTGGATATCTGGCTGGCTGGCTGGCTGGATGGCCTGGCCTGGCTTGGCCTGGCATACGTAGAAAAATTGTTTTCGATACACTTTTCGACATTCATTCATTCAGCAGACCAACGACCGGCTGCTCAAGTTGCCGCCGCGAGAGATGACGATGGCAATTGCGGCAACTTTTAGCTATCTGCCAGCTTGTTGGTTTCGTTTGGAAAATTGAAACAATTTCCGATGTCACTCTCACTTTTTATTTCACCTGACGACGACGACGACGACGACGACGACCACGACGACGAAGCGAAGCGAAGCAGTTGCAGCCAATCTAGACAACCAGATATGTAACGACATCCAGGGGACTGCTCCGCTCTGCTCCGCAAGACGTGATTCCGAGGAGATGTGTTTGCTCTGTTGCAACTGCAACTCCGGGCAACTGTCGCTGCTGCACTTGTTGTGTTGTCCGGCGAGGAAAAGTGGTGCAGATTGCACTGGACGAGGTCCCAGCTTCCAGCTTCCAGCCAGCAGCTCCCGGCTCCATCTCCCAGCAGCGTCATCACCATTACCGCCATAGACGTCAGCTGAGTCCCCAAACGCTTCCACACCTAGCGAAAGTTCCAAGTTTTTCATCTTCTTGCCTTGAAAAATATTAAATTAAGCCAGGAACAAATTTATTCGATTTTTTTATTTAAGATTTCAATAGATAGATAGATTTTGAAAGCCCCTTCATATTTATAAAATTCTTCTTTTTATATACTGCATTTTTCCCAGACTTCCTGCCACTATTTTTCTGTCTGCACCGCAGCAACATCTGCAGTTGTGGCTGTTGCATGTTGCTGCTGCAGGAGTTGCTGCTTTTGCTTCACAGTTGCTCTCGTTGATGCGATTTCCTCGGCCAACTCGGACATCTTTCGGTTTCAACGTTGTACGTCTGAGGAATACTGTTCCTGACAGGCCATCATTTATAGCTGGGTTTAGAGAGCAGATTTAAGCCAAGGGGATTTTTCAGGCTTTTTTGCAGGTGGAAAATCCTCAAAGGCTACCTGGGAAAATGAAGCAGAGGGTGCTCTATATATCTTTATTTATGAAGCTACCTAACTAGGACGAAACTATTTTGTACCTCATGTTCATTATTTTTGCCTTGAATTGTAACAAACTTAATTATTATTTATGGCGTGTTGTTATTCCTAAGCTAAAGTAGTAATTACTAGAAAATCAGCTATATCTAATCCCTAAGATCTACATGAATTTCCTTTAATTAATTGATTATTTCTTGTATTTTAATTTGGTATCTGTGGCAGCTCTTAAACTCATTCAAAACATTTCTCACATACTGACACCAGATAAAGCCATAATCTTATCTCAACTTTGTTTATGTTATCGCCACACGCATCAACATTTTTGGCTCTCCGCCAGAAATCTCCGGCTATCTATAACTAAGTCCTCGAAAAGAAGAAAATCCAGTAGCGAATGAGTACCAGAGTCTGATCTTTGAGTGATCTTGGGTATTAATCTCTTCTATCCCAAGCATTTCGCATTTATTTTATTGCCCGTGCGTGTGTGTCTTTTCCTCACTCTTTCATATAGTTTTTTGTATTTGTTTGTTGGCTTGTCGCTGGAAGTTTGCTGTGACGCTTTTGGTATCAGGTTGCCATTAGAGGAGAGTGTGTGTGCGAGTGTGCGAGTGTTTGCGGCGATCCTGCAGCAAAGTTGCTGCTGCTGCGGAGCTGCACTGATGTAACAAGGTTTATTTTCCATTTCAGTGAGCGGCTCGCTTTGGAGATTTTACTCTCGTTTTTCATTGTGTGTCGCCCGGCTTGGTTTTCCTTTTTAGCCAGGTCTCAGTCTCGGCTTAGTTGTGGTTTAGTCGCGCTTGATTATGCTTTGCTTTTGCCTCTGCTCTTGCTTTTGGCGCTGCTGAAGCGCGACTGCGTCGAATGATTGTCATGATTATGGCAATAATTATGCGGCCAGCATTTAATAATCATGATGCTGCCGCCTCTGATGACGGGGGTTCGTCGCAGAAATGACAAAGTTAATTTCGGGGGCCACTCTTAGGATTCCGGCTATATATAACTATGCTTCAGATACAGTTACGCCACACACTGGGCGGAACATATTAATAAAAGCCATCGGATATTTTTAATTTGGGTAATAGAAGTATTTACGGGGCTGGAGAAGCCCAGCTTTAATACAAGTATTATAAAATATAAAAAATAAGTAAAGTAATTTGTTATTATCACTTACCTTACTTATTAATATATATATTTAAAATGGGAAAACCTTCTTGATTCAATAAATTAATGTATAATAAGTTATATGTTAAAATAAGCCATAATAAACTAAAATATTATTATTACCTATCTTACTTATTAATCAATATATTTTGAATAGGAAGAACTTCTTGCATTAATAAATTAAGTCATAATATATTATATAAATTATAATAAGCTATAATAAATACATTTATTTATTATTATTACTTATCCTACTTAGTAGCAAATATATTTTGGATGGAAGGATCTTCTTGATTTAATAAATTAAATCTCTAACTCCACCTTTTCTAATCCAAGACCAAGATCAATAATTGATTCGGAAGATGGACACCTTCTCTCCAGTGCCTATGGTCGTACTTATTTATTATTCGTTTAAGAATGCATTTTGTTTAAAGGTTTTTTTAATGTACTTATCCTTTTAATATATATAAATTCTAGTCTAAGATTTTGACAGGTCCGATACCATACTTCCATATAAACACCAAAGAGTATATATCTTTACAACCTAAATTAAAATAATATAATATAATTATTAAATAAAATAAAATTATGCAGTGTTAAATCAGAGATTTAACTACACTTTCCGCCCAGTGCAGTGGCAGTAACAGTTGCAGTCCCCGTAGAGTGGCAACATTGTCAACGGCCGACGACGACGACGACGACGACGACGACGTCTCCTTCGCTGGACACTTTTGCCAATCTGGAGCGGCAGCGCTTTTCCATCGTCGCCATCGCAGTGTCTCTGCTGTCTGCCTGACTGCGTTTTTCGCGGTTTTACAACTTTGATTTCACTTTTCTTTGCAACATGCGACGCCGCAACTGTATCTGTATCTGTATCTGTATCTGTATCTGGCTGTGCATCTGCAGCGCTCTGGCTGAATCTGTATCCGTACCTTCACCGTCCGTTTCTTGAACTGTTGCTGTTTGCTTCATTGCTCTCGTTGTTGTCGCCGCTTAAACTTTGTTACTCTTTAATTGGTTTTTTTATGTTTTTATATATACGTTACTTTTAGGCTTTCGCAGGCGATTGTGCAGATGATGATGAGGCCGTGGCCAGTTGAAGACGCGGCTCAATTGCCGACAAATTATAAAATACATTTTACTTCTGATTGGTGTTGATGTATCAGCTGAAACCTCAATTAAATTAGGTCTCTTAGGCAGGGCTTTTGTTATTTTACTCCATATATTTCCCTGTTTAAATACAATTTCGTGACTAGCACATCCGTGTCAATAATCTTGCAATCAATATATTGGAGCAGCTAGGCAAATATTTTACACTTCGAATGCTGATGCTTTGTGGACATTAAATAATCATAAATATTTGCCAAATTATTATGTAAACAAAACCTGTAGGAGCTGTGATGAAACCAGAAGACAGAAACAGGTGTGGAATTTTTTTAAAAGAATTTATGTAATTTTGGGGAAATATGTCAAGAAGGCAGGCTGGAATTCAGTAAATAAATTTAATAAAATTTGAATAAAGCTATAAAGTGTAGATTAGGAAACTTCTTAAATAAAATACCTCTTCTAAAGGTCGTTAAAAATAAACATTCATTTCTTAATGAAGAAATAGAAAAAATAATTTGGTTTTGAAACTCTAATAACTGTGAATCTTGAGCTCTTCAGTGGTATTAGATTCTTGGCAACAGAGCCCCCAGAACCAACAATTATATTAACAAATTTCACACATTTAACCCATTAGCCAATTTGTAAAAACAAAAACCACCTGATTGTTGCACTTATAAACGCAGCAATCTTTCTCAACCATTCCCAAGATCTAATTACAATTCAGTAACAATAATTTCCAACTCCATAAACACCGCAGACAACAACAACAACAACAAATCAAAGGCAGCAAATGCGGCTAATTAGCTTTTTCGGCAACACAGCCAGTCAGTGAGCCAACAGCAACAACAAAAGGCAATTTGTTGTCGCCAGACGATCGCTAAATGCTGCAAAAACCAAGAAATAACAACAAAATAATATAAAGCCACATCAGCGACGACAGCCAGACAACCCACGAAAATGTCTCATGAAAAATTCTGTTCTAGATAGGAGAACAGAGCTCCATAGATCAACGCGCCCACCTGAATGCAGGTTGTCTGTTTAGGCCAAGTTCTTCTTGTTGCTGGCTGGTCTCTTGCAGTTGGCAAATATGCAGCTCGGTTCACATGACGACTTGGAGGAGCTGGGGACGGCTTTAAGGTCTCCTCTTAGCGTGCCATCTGCCGAGAGTTGAGTCTGGGCTGGTGCACTGCGGGGAAAAGTCGTTGGAAATGGGGAAAATATTGTTACAAGGCAATAAGTTAATATTTAAGCTATAGATACATAGGATTTTCAAATACTTAGATGGTTGAAACATTAACAAATAAATTCTAGGAAATATAAGGCGATGTTCTGTTTTCTTAACAAAGCCAGACCACTTTATTAAAATTAAGGGAACTATATTCTGTAGAGCTGGTTTATATTAGTAGAAGAAATCTAAAGAATAGAGTAATTTCATTTATAAGATCGCAGATTTTTCTTATGTTAAAGTTTTTGAAGCTTAAGCAATTAGTGTCATAATTGCTCCATACAGAAAATTCCTTTTAACTTAGCTCCTAAATGACTACTTATTTCGAGTCAATTAAAGGAAAGCTTTTGACTTACCTTGATTGATTTCTCCTTGTTTATTTTATTTTTCCTTAATTTTATTATTGTTATCTTATTCTCCCAGTGTAAGCCCTCCCTCCTCAGGCCTTTTTTTTTAGACCCACGCATTTTCCGTTGTCTTGCACGCACCTTTAACTGAAGCTTGGACGACCTCCACACGAGGTGCTACTGTAGCCATACCCCACCCTCCCCACACACACCACACACACCACACACCACCCCCTCAAGATGTGTGCTTAGATGGCTGTTTGGCCGTCTGTTTGTCTTACATAATCGTCACTCTAGATACCGTTAAGTATTTTTTGTTAATTTTCATGACTTCTTTTCTTGGTCGCTTTGTTTCTTCGTCGGTCCTCGAGTATTTTTCCACCCTAAGTCAACAGACAATGGAACAATTGTTTAAACATTTCGGTGGCTTTTGGCATTGCGCTAAAAGAACCACAAAGGGAACAAGAAAAAGTAAAACAGAGAATTATCCAAAAAGATGTTCTTTGGGTTGCCGAACAGCAAGAGGCTCGGGCCCGGAGGAGGCACTATTATTAGCTTGGTCCAGATATGACGTAGATGGGAAGTCCGTATAGGCCATATATATAGACCGATTTGGCACAGCTGCCGAAAAGCGGAACTCTGTGACGCACCCAGAGAACTGGGTTTTATTTGGCGAAGGTCTGGACAGGGGAGTGGGGTTGTTGGCACATGGGTGCACTTGTACTTGGATACAAGAAATACAAGAAAAAACCAAGGTAAACTAAGAATTTGTCACAATTATTACTGCTTGTAGTCAAGAAATTCTATATATATTTAAATTAACCTTCGTTAAATAATAAAAATTAAGCAAGAATACTTCAGGGGAACTATAACAGTAATACTTACAATAATATTTTAAGTTAACTGTAAGCTTATTAAGAACTAAGTAAATATAAGTTTCCTTTCTAAGAAATAAGCTCATATTTTTAGCTTAACATAAGATCCTTTTCCAACAAGTCTATGTGATGTCTTTAAAAAACTTATTAATCGTAATTGGGATTTAGAGAACAATATATTATATAGAACTACACTTATAAGCCCTAAATTGAACCCCAAGACCTTAACTTAGTTTATTAACTATTACTTTCTGCTTTCAGGTACATAACATAAAACGAGGCAACCTTTGAATCAGCAACTTCGTTGTCAGCCACAGACCCTAAATCGAAGACCTACAACCTGAAACCCGAGAGCAAGCAGTCAGTCAAGCCGCCAATCAAGCAACCAATCAATCAATCAATCAATCAAGAGAGCAAGCAAGCAAGTAGCTAGCTAGCGGAGAGAGACAAGGAAACTCTGAGGAACAGAACACTCGGTTGCGGCCACGTGAGCGACTTAATGAGAGTTATGAGAGAGAAAGACCACTCACCAAGAAAGATGCTTCCTAGCCCGAAACAGGGCTGCGTATACCCTGCCTTAGGATTAGTGCCCACTTCGTATATATCACACGTACCTTATGAGCTGGCCTCCTCGCTGGCGGCCACCTCCTCCTCCTCGTCGTCCTCGTCCTCGCCGACGACCACGACGACGACGGCGGCGGGAGCGGGAGCGGGAGCGGGAGTGGGAGCGGGAGCGGGAGCGGGAAGGCTCTCTAGCCAGCTGCACCATCACCATCACTCCCACAATCACCACCACCACCAGCTAAGCCACCACGCCAAGGGCAAGCGGAGGAGCAGCTTCGACCAGCCGCTGGACCTGCGGCTGGCCCACAAGAGGAAGACGGAGCAGGGCCCGCTGGAGGACGAGAACAGCAACCTGATTGTGTTCAAGGAGAAGGAGCTGAAGGAGCTGAACAACAACCACATAGCCGCCTCGCTGGCCGATCTGGGCTTCGACATGAGCCGGAAGATGCTGAGGGCGCTGCGCGAGGGAGCTCCGCCAGCTGTGCCGGCTGTAGTTCCTCCGCCAGTACCAGCGCCAGGTCCAGGTAGGTGTCCCAAAGAGCAAAGTAACTCAAGAAAAATATTAAAATATTAAATACTTTTAAGCAGGTCCCGCCGCGCTACCCGCCGTTCATCCCACGCTGCTGGAGGCCATGACCAAGAATCTGCCGCTGCAGTACCGCAACGTGTTCGCCGGGGTGACCAGTCCGGGCGCGAGCTCGAGTCCCACCGGCCCGGACTTTCCCTTCCGGCATCCGCTGAAGAAGTGCGAGCTCACCTGGCCGCCGCCCACAGAGCAGCTCCTGCAGGTGCAGGTGGAGCTGCCGCACCCCAACCCCAAGCTCTCCCACCAGCACCCCCAGCTGCAGGACTATCAGACGCGAAGGAAAAACAAGGCCAGGGCCAGTGCAGGAGCCGGGGCCGTGGCCGGGGGAGGTGGAGCCGCGAGTGCCGCGAACCCGAACCTGCCGCAGCGGAACAAGGACCGGTACACCTGCAAGTTCTGCGGCAAGGTGTTCCCCCGCTCGGCCAACCTCACGCGCCACCTGAGGACGCACACGGGCGAGCAGCCCTACAAGTGCAAGTACTGCGAACGTTCCTTCAGCATCTCCTCCAATCTGCAGCGCCACGTCCGGAACATCCACAACAAGGAGCGGCCCTTCAAGTGCGAGATCTGCGAGCGGTGCTTCGGCCAGCAGACCAACCTGGACAGGCACCTCAAGAAGCACGAGTCGGACGCGGTGTCGCTGAGCGCGCTGTCGGGGGTGAGCGAGAGGATGCACTGCATCCGGCGCTTCTGCGAGAACCCCTCCGAGGAGTCCTACTTCGAGGAGATACGCAGCTTCATGGGCAAGGTCACGCAGCAGCAGCAGCAGGAGGAGCAGCAGCAGCAGGAGCAGCAGCTGGAGCAGGACCGGGAGCAGGACCAGCAGGAGCCGCGTCAGTCAACGGCAACATCGGCGGCCAGTTCGTGTTCCTCGCCCACCTCCTCGCAGGCGGAGGAGGCCACACCCACACCATCCCAGGAGGAGGACTCACAGCCCATTCTGGAGTTGAAGAAGACGCTGACCTCCAAGCTGTTTCCACCAAAAGAAGCCGTCCCGGCCACAACCATCAAGGCCGAGGAGCTCTAACTACCAATGCCAGCGAGCGCCTTCCACCACGAAGAATCCTAAGCAGAGCTGAGAAGAAAGCAGAAAGCAGAAAGCAGAAAGCAGAAAGCAGCGAGAAGAGAGCAGAATAAAGCTGAAGAAAGCAAACTACGTCTAAAGTCTAGCTGTAAATATCAACCTAAACCCAAAACCTAAACCCTGATGTTCTTCTACCGGCAAAACTGCAACCACTACGTGTAAATCTAATTGTATAAATCGAAGAATTGGCCGATCCCTACAAATATACACAGATCTATATAAATATATATACGAATACTTAACTATTATTAGATTTATGTCTTAAGCATTGGTATTTTTTGTAAATATTCTACAAAATGACAAACGAAACAACAAACAACGCGCCCACTGTTTAAATAAAAAGTTACAAGTTTTTGAAATTAACTGCAGCAAGGCGGATATTTTATAGCCTTGAGTTTTGATTTGTTCCATTTACTGAAAAATTTTTAACACTTAATTTACAGGGATTTAGTCAAGCTAATTCAATTTTTGGGGCACATCTTCTTTTAAGAATTATTTTTGGCTTAACTGAATTGTGCAGTATTTATATCTGGCTATAATTATACTCACTTCAATTAATTTCTTCATAATTCTTACTTTTTCATATTTATTTTAATTATTTAAAAAGGAGAAGTTCCGTATTTATTTACTCTTATTTTTTCATAATTTTGTATTTTAGTCCAGTATTTTACTGCCTGATTAGAGAATTTAAAAATAGAATTTCAAATTATTTTAAAAATTTTTACGCTGTGATACTTGACACCAAGTGTTGCACAAAATGTAGAAATGTATGTAAAAAGTGTAAGATAGTGTAACTTATTTAGAGCACAAAGCAAGGTGAATAACTTGGGTATAAATGTAGTCTTGACTTGAACCCAGGAATAGTTTATCATATAAATAACATCTTGTGGTTAATGAAGTAATAAATACAAACAATAAAAGTTAAAAAAAAGGTGACAAGAAAATAGATTTTAGTTTTCAATAGATTTTTCTTTGTTTTATTTCCTCATTGCCGCAAGTTGTTATCTATAAAATAGGTTTGTGCTATACATAAGACCTGGTAATAAACTAAAATTTATCAGTGACTCAAGCCTTACAGTATAGTGTAATTTAAAGTGATATTTGATTTTGCAATTTAAATATTTAAAAATAATTTTAGTTTATGTATTCATTTCTAGTATTTTCGCTTGTTAAATCAGCCTTCGTTTTTACATTTTCACAATCAGGTCTTACGACTCATGCTGCCATAAAAAACAAGAGAGAACGTTAAAGTTTCATAGGCCGAAGTTGCTATACCCTTGCAGTTCTCACAAAGTCGGTTAAATATACACTCTGGCTATAATGTTCTCTCCATAAATAGTCACAAATTAATATTTAAAAATAAAATAATATTTCTTAAACTAACAAGAGAAGTACTATATATACTATATAACTATATACTATAGTTGTAGAGTAAATAATATTCTCCCTTCAATTAGGGTATAAATAACTCTTTTAAAGCTTACAAAAAAGCGAAAAAAAAATTATAAAAACAAATGTTATCGACGTCATGGAAAGAAAATTCGCAACCGCTGTAGTATCGCATTTCTGCTCAGCATGGCAACCAGAAGGCATCTGACAGAAATCACAGATATAGACGACCTGAAGGATCTGCAGAGGCTGTATCTGAAGGATTGGCCCAGGAACTGCGTCGGCTATTTCTGGCTGGACAACTATCTGAGATGGCTGGCGGAAAACCCCCATATAAAACATTTAGCGTTCTACACTCTGGATAATGACTGGCGCAGCGATGGACTGTTTTTATTGGTGGTAATTACGCAAGTTAATGCCTAGTTTATTTATTATCTAATTATTTACTGCTTTCAGCACCGCTATCAACTATTTTTTAGCAACTTGAGCAGACAGCCACCGAGCCTGGACCTGGCTCTGAGGCTTTTGGATTGGTCCGGAGGTTACAAAGTCAGCGCCATTCACGAGAGGCATCACAGGATCTACAAGGATCTGGTGGCGGAGTTGGGCCTGACCATGGATCGCGAGATGAACACGATTATGTATAGCTTGAGTTCTGAGAAGGCCAAGGAATTAGAGGTCAAGTGCCCGGGGGGTTACTATCTGGATAAAGTGAGACTGGAGCATGCAGAACTTATAAACGATCTCTGGTCAGCACGTCATCCTGGTTCCCTGAAGCTCATTCAGATGCTAATTACGAATAACACCAGTGTGGGTTTATATGAGAAGGAGACGGGGCTGCTGTGTGCCTGGTGTTTGAGGTAGGAAATTCCGCGGATACTACTACTACTTAAAGATAAAATATTTCATTTTTCCAGACTCCAAAGTGGCTTCCTGGGCGCCTTGGAAGTAATCCACACCCATCAACGTCGCGGCTTGGGCTCGATAGTTGCTGCTGCCATTTCCAAGGCTATAGCCACCGATCTCCAGCAGGACGTTACGGCTCTGGTTAATATGAATAATGCGGCTGCCTGTAGAGTATTTGAGAGCCTAGGTTTCCAGTTATTCCCCGGAGAGCACTACTACTGGAGCATGATCAGGCCAAAGGGTGGCGGCCCGATATCTTGGCCCAACACCGAATAAAAATAATTATGAGCCAGATAGCAAATATAGATACTGGAATTATACAACCTGAACACCCATAAAGCTCATCTTCCCCCATCACCTTTTGAGATAATTTCTGTATAAATTGGATCACTCGCTGGTTGCTAGCGAGCAGTTGGAGAGATGAGAAACTTACAGCCAGTCGGCCGCATCCAGCAGCTGGTGCAACTGAGGAGTCTCTACGTCCGAGACTGGCCTAAATACATTAAGGAGTTCCACTGCCTGGACAACTTCCTGGACCTCCACAGAAGGGACGCCAATCTCAGGAATGTGGAAGTTTACGCTCTGCCAAACCTCGAACTTGGGTTGTTTATAATTGTGGTAGGAAAACGTTAATGATGGCTTATCCCTTAGTTTTTTGTGACATCTTGATCTTTTTCTTGTTTGTTTTGTAACACGAAAAGGATCGCTATGAAATCTTCATGGGCTACTTGGAAAGCGAAAGATCCGAGAGGTTATTAAAGGAGTGCCTGGCTCAGTTGGCTTGGTTTGGAGGCCTTCAGTGCGCCTCAATGCCTCAGCGATATTTCAAAGCCGTCAACGAAGTTATTCAAGCCAAAGAACTCACCCTTAAAGACAATATTATAACCCATTTTTTGGTTCTAAGCAAGGAGGAGGCTCTGCAGTTTGATGTTAGGTGAGCTTTAACCACAGACTGTTTCCGGTTCTGTTCTAATTCTATTTAAATATTTATTTAGCCCGCCAGTTGGCTTCTATTTAAAATCTCTAAGAAGAGAGGATGCTCAGGAGATCGACGATCATTGGAAATGGAGTGAGCCGGGCTCCTTATTTTTGTTGGAACGTCAAATAACCTTCAACATTTCTGTGGGTTTGTATGAAGAGGAAAGCAGTGATCTCGTGGCCTGGTGCGTCAGGTAAATATTATAGGGCATTTTTAAGAGAAATATATTTTTATAGACTTTTGAGTCAATTTTTAAAATGGTATATCATAAATTGACCTTTAAATTAAAAATCGCTTTAGACTTAGTTTACACTTTCAATAAAATATTTAAGAAGCCATCTAATTTGGGCCGCTTGGCAAGTGATTTCAACTACACAGCTAATTTTGTGGCATTTTTGTGAATCGAGTTTTAAATATATTAAATTGTAAACAATTTACTTTTAATTTTATTGAAAATAAATAATATATTTTTTTTAACAGATTTCAGGACGGTTTACTGGCAGCTCTTCAAGTCAAGGACTCCCACCAACGCAGAGGCTTTGGTGCCCTCATAGTAAAGGAATTTTCTAGAAGGGTGGCTCTACGGGGTCACGATATATTGACCGAAATTGTTCCGGATAACCAAGCATCGGCGGCTCTATTTCAAAAGCTGGGCTTTAAAAACGCCGGTCAGTGCCACTGGCTAGTAACGCAGGCCGAAAATATTGATTTTCAATGGCCAGATGGCGAGTGATTTGAGTAAGGCATTTTTTTAGAATGTTTATCTGTAAATATGTGTGTGCCATAAAGGCAGTGTAAATAATTTTAAGATTAGACTTGTGTGCCGATAGAAAACTGATTTGGAGAAAGAGTGGGAAGCTTATTAAAAATTCTCCATAAAAATAATATTATATCAAAGTGAAATTTAGAACTTCTGGCAGAAAATGTTGAGTGTATAAAATAGAACAAATAAAAAGTGGCTACAACACTTTGCCTTGTGTATTGATTGACTTCCGTGGTTTTCGCGGTTTCCGATCACGATATTATGTCCAGATCCGGAAACTTTCTCTAATTTCTAGTGATGGAAGTTCCATATGTCCAATTTCAGTGGCTCGATGAGAAGATGAGAGCCCTTAATTTATTTGTAAATATTTTTCAATATAATTTTTAGTGTTTGTGATATAAAGAATATAATATATATATATAATGTTTGCAACTGACAACAAAGTTGTGAAAGAGTGAGAAACATTTGTGAGCTTTTATTGTTGAAAGAGTTTCTCTTGAAACCATATTATATATTGAAGAGAACTTATAAAAAGCTGCATGACGAGCTGAGTGCTTTAATCAATTGAATTCAAACCGCGCAATCTAACCCATTTGTTGTTTATTGCTCGCTGGGAAAGGTTGCCGATTTCGTTCAGTACAAAATGAGCGCAGAACTGGAAGCTATTGACTTGCCGATTCTTCAGCGATTTCAAGAGCTCTACAAACAAAATTGGCCCAAATATTGTCAGGAGTATTACTGTCTGGACAACTTTATAGAGTTTCTAAAGAAGCGGCCAGGCATCAAGCATTTGCGACTCTATACCTTGTCCACACAACAGGCCAGAGATGAGGGTCTCTTTGTAATAGTGGTGAGTTCTTTATATGCATTGTTTTATCCGAGAGTAAGAGAGGGATTACCTGCATCTCTTAGGATCGCTATCAGCTGTTTGTGGGCAGTTTGAACAACGCGAATGGTCTCTTGCAAAAAGCTTTGGACTTACTGGACTGGTCGACGGGACTAAAGGGCAGTTCTATTCCTTCTAGACACATCGAAGCAGTGGATAGTGTTGTCGCATCCAAGGAGTTGAAGCTGGTCTTCAGAGATCCCACGAATTTGTACTATATGAAGGCAAAGGAAGCTCTCAAGCTGAGGGTTAAGTAAGGCGACACTTAAACATAATTACTAAGACAGATATGATAAAAAACAATGAATTATCTTTTTCAGAGCGCCTTCTGGCTTTGTTTTGAGATCTTTGAGTGCGGCCGATGCTTCTTTGGTTGATGACGAATGGCCCAACCATCACTTGGGATCTCTCTACTTCATAGAGCGACAGATTCGCCTGTGCGTCAGTGCGGGACTTTATAATGATGAAACCCAGGAGCTGGTGGCCTGGTGCATAAGGTAAGTATTATAAGAAACTTATAAGGGCCTGAAAAATTGATGCAGTAAAATAATAACAATTCACTTAGATTACAAGGCGGCTACTTGGGGGCTCTACAAGTCAAGGACTCCCACAAACGTCGGGGATTTGGCAGCCTGGTGACCAGGGAGATCTCCTACCGGCTGGCCACCCAAGGACACGATGTGATGGCCCTGGTGGGACCCTCGAATGCCGCCTCCTCGGGTATGTTCAGGAAACTAGGCTTTCAGGTAATCGATCAATGCTTTTGGCTGAGAACAGAACCCACCAAGGGAGAGTTTGTGTGGCCCGAGGGCGAATAGTAGTTGGTGGCTGTGTTTAAATACGTATATTAAAATATTACAACTATTGTCTGTATATGAATACACAAGATTTTGGTATAAAAATATTATGCCAAGGCCTCTACGACTGACTCCTAAAACTGCAATTGGCAGAGTAATTGCTGGCAGCGACTGTTTAGTTGAAGGGCACTATGCTGGATAGTTGGATCCTCCGTCATGGCTTCCACGACCTTCCTCAAGCACTCGAGATCGTATTGCACATGGTAATGGTTCATCCTATACCTATTGAATAGTAAAAACTTGGTGGCTGCGGTTTCCTCGGCCAATCGGCGAGCGGCAATGAACTCCAGGAGCTCTATAAAATCGAGGTAGTTAATGCCGAAGCTGGCCCTCAGCATGGTCTGGCTGTGTGCCTCAAAGTTGTCCATCTGCTGGCAATCCGAGATCTCCTTCCACACGGCCTTTAGATTGCTTTTGAGATTGTGCCACACCAGGGCGATGTTGCAGGCATTGAACCAATTGTGATTCACGGATATGGTGTCCGTGAGATTCCACACCTGGTGGAACCAGCCGCTGGGCACAAAGACGGCTTCATTGGCCTTCTGATTGATGGTGTAATACTGGACATTGTGTTCTTCCAGCATTTGCTCGTCGATGCTGAACGGGGGATTTCCCAGTCGATCGTTCAGCTTGAGCTCCTCGCCCGGCGGCATCATCAGCCATTTCTTGAGGCCCACAATGTTGGTGGACCAGCTGAAGGAGCCAAAGACGTCCGAGTGATAGGAGGTCCTGGATACAAAAAGGTTTGCTTCATATTCAAGTCATAAAAAGAAGGGATAACCAGTTACCATGAATTCTTGGGCCCCATATAGACGAATCTGTAGTCGTCCCTGCCCTGAGCAATCAGTTGTTCGTTGAGCCAATCGGAGGCGAAATACTTAGGCACCTGGTAGAAGCTATAGCCGGGCATCTGGGCCGCCAGATGCCAGTCCTTGAGGTAGAGATTGTCCCGGGTAGCGGTGTCCGCATTGCTATTAACTTCTGGCGATTCGTCTACATGGACTCCACTCCGCCACCTCTCGAGGTAATCGTGGAAGTTGAGCTCCAACTTCGTGTGGCTGTTGAAGTACGAGGAGTTGCAGTCGGCGACGGGAACGGGGCAGTTGCCTATCCTGGATTTGAGGTAGTCAAAATTGATGGCGGAGGCGGGGGATTGTCCGGTATTGGAGTTCACATCTGGGACCGTCGCCGTCGTCCACTGCTGGCACTCCCAGTTGTTGGAGACATCCGTAATGATGACGGGCAAGTTCTTTTGCATGTACAGCCAGAAGAAGTCACTGTAGCTCAGTTCCTGGGCAGGACATCGCGGAATTCCTTCGCGCAGCTGCTGGGGCTGCTCCTCTTCGATTTCCTGGCGGGGCTGCAGCTGGAGATTGGAGAGCGCCCCGTCGTCCCGCTCCTCGGTAGCCATTCAAACGGGCAGTGGGGCTTCGATATCCCTAGGTCCTGACTCATCCACCGGCTTTTTTACTTAGCTAATTTACTTATTTATTTATCCAAAGGCAAATATTGTTTTTCTTTTTAAGAGTTCGGAGCAGTATGACCGCGATGCGGTCGATAAGAAAAACCCGCCGGCCAACGGGAAATATACTAAAACAAACTAAAACAAAATATACTATAGAAAGACATACCAAAAACTCTGATTAACAGTGCCTGGAATTCTGTTAATAAATACTTCGTGTAGCACATTTTCAGTCTGCATTAACATTCTTCACTTTTCGTAGCATACTTTCGGGCTGAAATTGTATTGACTACAGCTTGCACAGTTTAAAGAAATTGTTCACTTATTTACAGTTCTAGACGCACTGTACATGATGCGTTTATGCCGTTTATATTCCGAATCGCCGTTAAAATCTTAATTATTTAAATTATTTAAAAATAAAATATGGAATAAGAAATTTTTTGTCGATTTTTCAAAATTTTATAAGGGGTTAAATCATTAAAATTTCCAAAAATTGAGAAAAAATTTTTTTGTTCTTATTTCTAAAGTCGGTATGTAGATTAATTAACCAAATAAAATCAAACAAAGAACGGCTTTCAGATTTGAAATTAAGGCTGTTTTGGCCAAGTTATGGTTATTTTTCATTTCGATTTGTCCAAAAATTACGATATATGAACTGTTCTAAACTTTTATAATAAATAGTAACACAGAGTTAATCGTTGTTCTTCTGTATTCTATGCGCCTGGTGCTTGCAACCAGGCAATTGATAAATTTGTACAGCCAAAGTCAAGATTATAGGATATAAAAATGCCGATTAAGGACCCGCATACATGAGGTCTTCTGGAGAACATAATTTGGCCAAAAATGGAATGACAGCCAAATGCCATATATATTCCGATCCGCTGTTTTTAAGGCTGTTTGGGCCAAGTTATGGTTTTTCTTAAGTTTGATTAGTTCAAAAATTAGGATATAAAAATGCCAATTTAAGGACCCAAAAATCAGCATTTGATGTCTTCTGAAGAGTATAATTTGGCCAAAAATTTAATGACAGCCAAATGCCGTTCATATTCGGAATCGCCGCTAAAATCCTAATTATTTAATAATAAAATATTTCCTTCAAAAATGATTTAACCAAAAAATAGGATATAAAAATGCCGATTTAAGGACCCAAAAATCAGCATTTGATGTCTTCTGAAGAGTATAATTTGGCCAAAAATGGAATGACAGCCCAATGCCGTTCATATTCGGAATCGCCGCTAAAATCCTAATTATTTAATAATAAAATATTTCCTTAAAAATGATTTAACCAAAAAATAGGATATAAAAATGCCGATTTAAGGACCCAAAAATCAGCATTTGATGTCTTCTGAAGAGTATAATTTGGCCAAAAATGGAATGACAGCCAAATGCCGTTCATATTCGGAATCGCCGCTAAAATCCTAATTATTTAATAATAAAATATTTCCTTAAAAATTTTGAAAAATTTCGCCAATTTTTCAAAAAATGATAAGGGGTTACATCATTAAAATTGTCAAAAATTGGCAAAATTTTTATTTTCTTAAATTTCTAAAGTTGATATGCAGAATAATTACCAAATAA
>VNKC01000808.1:0-26326 GCA_008042775.1 Drosophila pectinifera
TAAACTTCCACGTACCTTGTAGAAACACTCCTATTTACCTTTAGTTTTGCACCATTGTAGAACTTCTTACAAATTGCATGAACTCTTTAGAGTATTATGTGCAAATTATAATGATTTGTACCTCATAATATCATCTGTAGATAGCCTTCCTAAACTAAAAACATTAATCCTAACCTACTTAGTACACATGCAAGCAAGCAATCGAGCAGTGCGCTGTTAGACTATTTGGTGTAGCATAGTTTCCTCGCATTACTTTATATATTCTTCCTTTTCTCGCGCCTACATTAACACCTAACTCTAACAAGCACGTGCTTGGTATCGAAGGGCCACTTGAGTGTACTGACCGCAGTGCATCAACGTCCATGATAAGTATCGGAGACCGATCATTGTAAAATACCCACTGATCTTGATTGCTACACAAAACTAACTGTATGTGTTTAGTTGACTAAACCTAAAATTAGAAAATATAGAGGTCACCAACCCAATCAATATTAACAAAAAGAGAAAACATGCCCATTCTAAAAGTATACTTACAATAAAGCTATAAAAAGCCGCCGCTTTTATTGAAACTTTTCGATATAGAGTCCTAACAGCACCAAAAGTCTAGTCAATTACAGTACTCACGTACGAAAAGCCAAAAATATAATCGAGTTACTTAGTCAAAGCTGCAGAATTTCAAAAAAGTTAAAAAGCTGTTATCTTTGGGTAAGCCCTAAAAACATAAAAAGCACATTTAAAAACGAACTTAGTAAACCCAAAGCAAAGAGTCAATAACAATCTAAAAGTCGAATTTTTTAATATTTTCAACACTCTTTACATATAGGTGCATTTTAAAAATCCGCAGGCTAAATCCTTAAGACAGCTGAACTTTCCACGGATGATAGCACAAGAAAAGCCGAATACCAAGGACGCAGCAGCTGAACTCTAGGTTGGCTGTGCAGGAACATGGTTAGAGGTTTGAACAAGTTTTTATCACTTCTAAATTTCCAACCTCCCAAAAAAATTAGACATCGCATTTTATTTAAGTAGAACATTTCCGAGTCCGTCCGACAAATATCCATTCTGCAGCACATGCCATTAGAGTTTGTTCAAATGTAGATTGCGATCCCACTGTCTCTCCAATGACTTTGACTTTCCAAACATCCCTGAGTGGCTTAGAAATCTAACAATTCCTTAAAGAGCGCCTTATTCCTCCATGAACCCCCTTCTTCATCAGTTATGATAGGTAATGCGTAATGAGGTGTAGTAGTGAACGTTGCGATTTGCGATGGGCCTATTTATATGTAAATTAGAGAGCATCTCACCGAGAGGAAGTAGAAAAACTTTTATTTAGATTTATGAAATGCATCGAAATCTAAACTTAATCTCCATTGCCTAAGGAAACAATTTTGGTGCTGTAACAGCTACCAATATAGTTGAGTTTTATTTTATAATTTTGAGTAAAACTTACTTGATCGGTGTGTGCAAAGGCATGGAGAATTGTAGTCGATCTGCAAATGAACGCACGGTAAAAACATTCCAAATAAGATTATGATAAAGCGATTGACTTGGAACCAGATGAACTGTTAGATGGGATTACTTCAGCTTATACGTTTCCCCGTCGGATTATTTTACAGATCACCTAATGCTTTTCTTTCCATGGAGGAGTGAAGAGACTGAACTCATTTTAAAGGACAATGAAAGCACATTCAGAAATAATTATACAATAGTTAGGCGCAAAATATACAGCAAT
Organism: Drosophila pectinifera; assembly: GCA_008042775.1. NCBI lineage: Eukaryota > Metazoa > Arthropoda > Insecta > Diptera > Drosophilidae > Drosophila > Drosophila pectinifera. The sequence continues at coordinate 1,733 of VNKC01000808.1, forward strand.
ATAATTCGTTTAACGATATGGAATAAGAGAGAGTTCTCCACGATTTTGAACATTTAGATAGAGAAAATTGTCCTCTTCCCCAGGTGCAAGATGAGTATGCTTTAAATAACCCAGAATTTAACTTAGAAGACATCACCCGTTGGTATCTGATGATAACCTGCAACTTACCTGGTCACTTAGCTTTACCAACGCCAGTATTATGCCAATGTAATGCAGGAAAAATACATTTTACAAACATGTTGACAGAGGGGCTATGTGAGTATATATCTTTTGGGTGCTTATAAGTTCCCGGGGGCAAGGGATTCTTATAATGTGCTCCTACTGAAAAATCTGCTTTTGAAACTGGAGGGCTTACGTCACATTCCGCTTTCTCACTTCCAGTTAATCAAACATCATGCATCTTAAGACCCTTAGAAATGACTCCTTAAACACGATGCATTGCAAGCTAATTGATCACAAATTCGGATCTCAAGCGCTTGGATGTTTAGATCAAAAATATCGTTAAATTTTTTGAAGTAAAGATGTTATTTTTTAGGTGGAAATCAATAATAGCGATTGGAGACTTAAAGCAGCTTAGCAAAGTAACAGATCACTGGATATTTTTAGATAATGGCCGGAACTAAGCTTTGGAGTAGATTTTCGGCAGAGTTGTCATACCGCCCGAAATTCCTGATGATTAATCTCTTATTTTACATATACTGTTACAAAGATTTGTACAATATTCAGGATTTTCCTTTTTTATTTATCTATTAAACCGACGTTAGTGACAATTATATCTATATCTTGATCGAAAGGTGCAAAATATCTAGCCTTGAAACATAGACCAGCGTGCCGAATTAGAAACTAGTTAAATTATTTTAAATTAAAATAAAATTTGATAAAATGTTACTATTAATCGGCAAAATCTAATTAGAAACTAGATACATTATTTGTTTAATTAACAATTAATTGTTTATGTCACTTTAAATCGTCCCAAAATGTTATATAAAAAAAATATTGAGGTTGAAGGTGACAATACTTGTATTTTTTGTTTCATATATATTAAGAAAGGAAGCAGATATAATTTGAGCAAAGGTCTTAACATTCGGTTATAGGAAAATGCACTACACAAATTTTATTAAAATGTATGATATATTACATTCCATATATGTATTATATTCCAGATTACACCTTCTAAAGAACTTTTGCTGTATTTTCAAAATAGCACCGTAGTCAATTTTTTCGGGCTCTCCTCCAACGGCCTGTTTGTAGCAAAACAGTTAGGAGAGAACAGAAATAACTTTACTAATCGTCGTTCATAGTTTTTAATTATTGGCAGCTAAATCTCCTTCAAAATCTCCAGGTTACGATTGGCATTGTGCGTACGGCTGGTGATTGGGCCAATAATGGTTAATGTGGTTAACCAATACAAGCTTGCCCAAAAGTTAGTTTCAACTGTCTTATCAGCTATGTAAAATCTGTCAGTAAGAAATAAAGATATAACTCTAAAAAATTCGCAAAATATGAACACGTCTGAAATCCAGGGACTGCTATATATTCTACATCTCAAGACAACATCAAAGTATATGATTACCGCCAATATACATATATAGCTTAAAAAGATGGTCTTGAAATGGTGCAACAGTGACATCCGTATGCTTAACTGTGGTTAAGTCTTCAGATACTACGGTAGGTGGAATGGACAGGTAAAAAGGCATGATTTATATCAACTTCTTCCTTCATGTTAAATTTTTTCAGTGTGACAAATTGAAATTAAATTTTTCGCGTATGTATTTGTGTTTTCATTTATGTGAAACTACGTCATCATTGCGCGGTTGGGCTACGTCATTAGTCTTCGTCATCTTGAAACATATTTGTTCCGGTCGTAATTCTAATACGCCCATAATGGAGTTTCAATTCAAATTTATGCCTTTTCTATTTTTATGCAAAGTTCAATGAAACTAGGCGGCGAGTTTTCTCTTACCGAGGGGGCGTTCCACCGCCACAGCTGAGGACCACCACTTTTGGCGAGCCGGACTCTTACTGGCCCCTCGAAGCATGTTGGGCTCGGATCCGTAACGGCCGTCGGTGCCCATATCGACGTAATGCAATAATATAATAATATATAATATATTATTTTCATAAGTATATTAAAAAATTCTGAAAAAGAAAACAATATAAACGTAAGATAATACAAATAAATAATTTGATTAATATTTATAAACATTAATTTAAATTTTACAACTCGTGTTGAGCTCACGCTTTTTCTGGAGATGCTGGCCAGTTCTAGTCTGCCCCTCGAGCCGCCGGTAAAGTAGTCACAAAGGTGGAGTATATAATCAGGCGGTACATAGACAGGCCAGCTCCTCAGGCATTTCCATTCGTCATCATCGTCGACGAACATTTCCTCTTCTTTTATTTTGGAAGGTTAACGGGACTGGCTAGTGAACCAGGAACCACTGCAGCCCACAGGAATCTTTTAGTCTGGAACCGCAGGATTTTCCAACTCCAACCGAAGACACATCAACCCTCCTCTTTCCAAGCAAGTTTTCTATCATCCTTGCCCAACGAGAAGCAGCCGCTCTGCGCACTGTCACATGTTTGGCATAACATGTATATAATATAACGTTTAACGTGCTTGCAGATTTATTTAATTTTTTTGTAGCTGCCCTATTCTACACACACACACAAATTTATACTAACGCACAGGTTTTTTTTCCCTCCCATATCCAAAAATCTCTACTCCATATTCATTTTTTTTCTTTCTTTATTATAATTTTTACTTAAGTTTAGTGGACATTAAGAAATGTTTTTATATAGGACCCTCTTTTTACAAAAAATTAAAATAAAAGATTTCAGAATAAATAAATGCAAAATAAATGAATGATTGTCCCCACAATTTCCAGAATAGTTTCCCTACCTAAAAGAGCGCTCAAAAAGGGGGGAAATACTCAACGGGGTATTGAATTCGAATATTTATCCTAAAATTTGGGTCCCTTTAAAACCAAATAAATACATGGATTCAAATAATAAATAAATAATGGATTGAAATTAAATAATAAATATGTGTTAAATTGAATAAATAAATAATAATAATAATAATAATAATAAATAAATTTGGGGACACACTTAAAACAACAAAAACATTATAATAAATATTTTAACAGACGACAAAAAAATATATTGACCAGACTAAAAATAATAATAAAAAAAAATTACTGAAGCCTTGTTGGCTCCCGATGCCACCTCTCTGTAGGCGTGTCGGTCCTCCAGTATGTGGGCTCAAATGGCAATAATCCTTGTTGGACGGCCAAACCAAAAAATTACTTCTGGCCCAAAATTTAAAATAATTCCGGTATCGCAGGAAACTCGGAGGCTTTGCCAGGACAACGATTCGCACCAATAATTATGGCGGCACGGAAAATTGAGGTGTATAAAAAAAAATTCCGGTATAACCAAAAATTGGTGTACATATAAACTTGTTTGCAGTTCCACAAAATGATTTACTGTGCCAAAAGAATTTCGGTGCATACAAATTTGAGGCATAAAAAGAATTTGGCGGTGCTAAAAAAAATTGCGCTCGAGGTCCCTGGCTCCGGACGGCTCTGAGGAATATTAGCCATTAATCTTTCTGGTGCTATTCCTCTGAAACCGCCTCACTCACCTGACGATTGTTGCCGACCCTGCTTGCCAGCTATTCGATTCCTTTGTCACTTTCTTCATTTTCTTTCTCCCCAAAAAAAAGCACGCACCACACTTTTTATTGCCGGCAGTTTCCAATTTATTTTCCTTCTCGAATCAGGCCGCTCATCTCTCTCCTCGAATTTTAAGTAAAGGAGGAAGAGAATTGCGAGCCATGAGGTTGCCCGCAAAATCTCCTTACTTTTATTCGGTTGGCAGCCCCCTACCGATCAAGCGATTGGCTTTCCAGACAGATCGGAACCGGTCCACCTGCCTTTCCCGCCTATCGATAGGCCCTACTGCCACTCGATAAGTCGGACACAACAATTTAAAAAAAAAAATATATATATAAATATTTAAAGAAATACCCCTTAACCTTCACATTTTACATTTTATCATCTTATCAATATTTCCCACCCCGGAAACATAAAAAGCAACGATGGCGCCATTATCGATATTTTTACAGATCTAGTTCAGCCAGAGGGCAATCAATTATTATTTTTTTTAGTATAAAGTTACACTCAACCTCGAACAGCTGAAAGAATTATTTGGCCTTCTCGTTTAAAAACGGGTTAACGCCATCTCCTATAGGTGTGGTGAATTCAATAGTATACGATAAATATCGATAATATATGAAATATGTGCGTTATGTGGTGTTGTGCGATGATCAATCAAGATGATAATCGATGTGGATGCGGTTAGTAGTTATGTGTTGTTTGTTGATGATAATGTTATAATTTGATGTTAACAGTGCGTATGAATTCGATAGGTTCTTTTTCAAAAACCGATATATGTCTGTATATTTTCTAAGTGCTGGATAACAGCTGCGGGACTGTGACAGTGCGGGACAATTAAAAATTAAGTGAGATGCATCTTCTGAAACGTTACATTGATTATTATTCTTTACTCGCATTTTTGCGAATGAACATTTGTCGAAACCGTGCCCGCTTAAGAGCCGGTTGATTTGTTTGACCTCTAAGAGATGGTTTCGAGGTAAGGTACGGGAACAGGCAAGTAAAACCTTTATCTCTTTCAGTGCAATATGTGTTATATATATTCTCTTTTCCATTCTGGATGAATTTGATTATATCGAAAAGTGATTGCATCATTGAGTGGCCAAAGAGCACAAAAATATGTGCCATTGTTTTTGGCAATTTTAGCGGCAATGTCAGCTAATTAATTTTCTTCTATATTAACATGGCTATGAATAAAATGAATTTCTATTGCAAAGAGAAAACTAGCATATTCAATTTTATTAATAATTTCTTTGGCAATAAGTTGTCCGGATGCAATTTTTCTAACGTTAAGACCCCATTGAGACGGTTAGTCAAAATAGCTACTTTAAAGTAATGGCTATCAATGGCAAATTCGATAGCTTTATGTATGGCGGTTAGATCGTCTGTAAGCGATAATAGATTTTTATTTGTAAAAAAATTTTAATTGTGTCTGAACTTTTGTGAACAAAAAAACAGCCTACATAATTGACTGACTTCGAGCCGTCAGTATAAAATAGTTCAAAATTAGATGACTTTAAATATTTTAATTTCTCATGATAAAGTGAATTTATGAGGCTAGCATTCGCTGATCTTTTTCATGAACAAGTATCCTTAAAAAAGTCGAAATTGAAATATTGTCCCAAAGGCACGACAGCGTCAAAAATGTGTTTAAATTCCAAATCATTTTTGGCATAACTAGTGTTATTGACAGCAAAAGAGTTAGAAAAAAGCAATGCTGCTGGTAAACCATAGGCAAATGTTTTTGACAACTCCTTTGCTGTAATAAATTTTAATCAGTACTCCGGGGGCTGATCTGATGCTAAATTATAAACTATCTTAAAAGGAGTTGATTTAATTTAATCTAAGATAACAATTTATAGGTACATTTATTTGTTTGGACACAACAGCAGAAATATTAGCATACGACGAACATGAATACTCTAATTTAGATCGTAATATAAATTAAAAATCTTATAAATCGTGAGTGGTTTATTTGGATACCAACATGACAACCACTCAGCATTTGTAGGATACGATTTGATCTATATGCTGTTCTGAGGAATTATTAGCGTTTATTCTACCTGAAAAATAAACTTTACCTACCTCGAATATTGCACTATTTTCACAGAAAATATTTACCGGCAGTCTTCTTCTATTACAATGTGTGATTGAAGATTTATTGGAATTAAAAGTAAGAATATTAATATTGCACAGGTTATTAAAAGCGATTATCTTGGCTTCTAAAATGTCTATAGCTTTAGTAATTTTTTTGTCATAATAAACTAAAAAGAAATCAACTGCATACTAAAACAATGCAGTTTTCGTCATTAATATAATGAAAATCAATAGTATATAAATTAAAGATAATAGGACTCAGACATGACATACACCTTAGTTAACAACTATTTCTTGTTTATTACTTATTAAAACTCACTTTCTGGAAAACCTAATAATATACCCTATATAAGCACTATCAAAATTATAAATTGTATGTTTTTGGCAGAGCAAAGGAATATTGAAAGCGTCAAATGCCTTACTTATATCCAAAACAGCAGCTACAACCTGCATGCCTTTGAGATTCGCTATATTTTTATATGACAATGACATTGACTATCATTTATACATTGCAAAGTAGAGTGATTTTTCCTAAAAGCGTAATATCTATTAGGTACAAGACGATTTAAATTAATAAAAGATTCTAACCGCCCTTTAATCATACCCTCTAAATATTTAAACTTAGACACTTAGAAGGCATATTCGTCTATTGTTAGCGACTATAGAGGCGTTTAGATTTTTTTTGAGACTGAAACAACTTTTATTTTGAGCCAACTATTAGGAATAGTTCCGCTTATAAAAACTTCATTCAAAATTGACAGTAAGTTTCCCAACTGATTGTTTGGAAGACTCAAAAGAAAAGCTGTAAAAACCTCCAGTTTAAAGTTTAAACTAAAATTAGGTAAATGCCAACTCGTTAAAATTTTAGATTTGATACAGTTGGCGGTGTTTGGGATATTGGCTATTTGATGCAAAAATTTGTTCCGTATCAATCCAAGAACTTTTGACTGACTTAATTTGTTTATAGATCTTAAGATTTTTTATTTTTTTACACATTTTATTTGGTGATTCAGAACTAGATAATATTCAGAAAATAAGTTCATGCTTAATTTGGACTTTATTATATTCAATTGCGTCAGTAAAAAATTTAGTTTTAAAATATTTTTGTCTACTAGCATTTCTTAATCTAAACAATCTATCACAAGTTTCATTCCAGTATTTTTTTGAACATATTTATTGTTTCGCGAGATATGCAGTGTTTTTTGAAATAATATTATTAATTATACTATAAAGGTTTTCAAGATTAGAAATTTGAATTTTTAAAGAATTGGAAAACACGTTCTCATGCAGGATTTTATGTTCAGATATAGCGATATTATTAAAAATATCGATTATTATAGGTAAATGGTTAGTTATGTTATTTTTGATGGCTATTAGTTATTTTTGAGTTATTGCTGTTGTAATTTACTCTATTTACTAAAGTTAGATCTATAGCTGAGAAATAATTTGGATTTGGTGAAAACGATGGCAGGCCATTGTTTATGCAGAAAATTCAGAATTTATCAAAGCTCTTTCTAAAATATGTCTTCTAGCGTTTTGCAAAAAAATTGCCCCAGACTAAAGATTTGGCATTCAAATCACCTCCTATCACGGAGAGACCTTTTAATGATGAAGCATATGAAAGAATATTACAGGAGCTCAACCCAAATGTATTTAGCTGCATACTAGGTATTGAGTATAACCTAAAAATATTACTATTATGACTAAGATTAATGGTACTAATACCAATAATTTCAATATCTGCGTCATAATTAATTATTGTAAAACGTTTTTATTTATTAAATTTAAAACACTGCACATAGAATTATCTTTAACCCAAATTTCTCATAAACTTGCAATATCAATGTCATTATTTACTAAAAATAATTCTAGTAGTTGTTTGTTATTCTTGGATGTAAGGCTTTGAATATTATATTGTAAAATTTTCATAATTTGTTTTTATTGTGGAAAGAAGAATATAAATATAGGAAAAATCAAGAGAATAGAAAAAAAGAAAGTTTAAAGTATTATTTATTAATCTTTAATAGGGCAAATTGCAATTAGTTTCTGCAATTCCAATATTGAATTCTTTGAGAAATTTTCGCGTATTTGTATAATAAATATCATTGTCTGTGCTAGATAAAAATGTTAAAATATCAAAATGTAATTTATTTAAACTATTTTTCGCAGTCTCGAGAGCATTTTCGATTTGGAATGGTTTTATAGGTTCTGCATAAGTAAAACGATCATTTGGAATATATTCGTTATCTTGTAAGGCATTTTTCCATGTTAACATGGTATTTTTTTGCATTTCAACTTTTATTTTGTATGGCAAAAATTTGCTGGACAGGATTGCAAAGTAGAAAAATGGTTTTCTTTACAATTAAAACAAACGATTTCTTTACAAATAAATTCTTTTTAATGAGACCCAGAGCATTTAAAACTCCATTTGCTCAATTTGTTTGCAGTGCTGAGCGAAATGGCCGAACCTGAAATATCTAAAACATTGACTAAACGGAACAAAATGAGATAAAGGGACTTTTGTGTATAAAAAATGCACTTCTGCATGTATTTTATAACCTCTAAAATGACTTTGCTGGTTGGAATAAGATCTTATTTATTTTGTTTCGTATATTATTTCTAATAACTTCTTTAATAGGAATTGAGGAAGATATGGACTCCTTAATCATTTCTGTTAAAAAATATGTTGGGATTTGGTAAATTATACCTGTTATGAAAACAAATGCTTAAACATTTTCGGTCATAGCCATATTTTGCAAAATCGGAAATAATAAAAAATGATGCCTCCTTTGCCGTCATAAAATGAAGTTTACAGGGCCCAATACCTATCTTCTGAATGCGATAACACCAACAATTTTATTTTTAACTTAAACACTGCTTAGCTCTAACGGCGCTCTATTGCCTCGTTATTTTCCTTTATTCTGTCCACATATACTATAAAAGGTCTCTGTGATCACCGTTGTATTCCTATTTCATATATTACAGTACTTGCTTGCTCTGCTTATCTGCTCCCGTTGGGGTCATTTATTTAGGCATCTCGTTAAAGCCTTTTATTAACACTCCACATACAAAAAATTAAAAAAAATAATAATAATAACTAAAAACGTTAACAACGAGTTTATTAACAAATAAATCAATTTTTATCTCTTGGAAAACCAATTTAAAAACCCACTATTCAGCTCGGGCAATCAATTAAATTGTTTTTAAGAACTAGTTGGCTAGTGGTGGTAGTTGGGCAAAAACACACATCGATGTGCAGATAAATACCTTAATTATCGAGTACTATCGTGAGTAACGAATAAATGCATATGCCTTTATTTTAAACACAACTTTTTGTCACATATGTCACATTTTTGCATTTTACCAATGTCGAATGTCGAATTGGAGATGCAACTGTAGTAGATGCGGGTCCTAAGATAATCCATTCTTAAAAAAAAGCGTTTTAATCATTCAGTTGCATCATTCTGCAGCAATTATTCGCAACAGCGGAGTTTAATCAGCAGTGTAAAAAGCTTTATAAAAAAAACCAAACAAATCTAGACTTTTCGTGAGTAACTAAAAAATATACATGCATTTTTCTTAAAATCTTATTGTCACCACTAGGTTCCTATATCGTTTACATAGGAAAAGAGGCATCCACTTGCCCAAATTGCTTAATTGCAAAATGCAACCTTAAAAATTCCTTTAAAAAATTCTGCATTTTGCGATATTTCCAAAAATATCGATATGGCGGAGAAAATCAATCAAAAAATCAAATACTCGATATATTCGATATGTGTATTCGAAATATGTAAAAAAATATATATCATAAGAAAAAAAAACAACAAAAAAGTCGGGAAGCGTCGAGAAACTGAGATATTTGATCAAAAAACTGCAGCAGGAACAAAACAACAACAATAACGGAAGCTCGGAGGCTAGAGCAGATCGCAGCGATGGAAAAGAAGACCAAGGAGACGCTGCGTCGCTACAAAAAGGCCGCCCGCCACAATGCGACGCACTCGAGCAGCTCGGACTCCACGTCGGATTCGGACAGCGGCAGCAGCTCCTACAGCAGCACGGATAGCGAACAGGGTGTGAGCGGTGTTGGCGTGGGTGTGGGTGGGCCCAGCAGCGTTCACGGACACCCGCATCCGCACGGTGCCCACGGGCACCATCCGCGCTCCGCGGAACGTCATCATCGCAAGAAAAAGAGCACCCGTCGAGGGGGCAGCACCTCGGGCGATGAACACTCACGGCGCAAGCGCGACAAGCAGGATCATGTCCAAAAGAAGCTGGTAGCCAAGCGAAATCATATCAAGCGCAAGTTGAAGGAGGCCCGACTCAAGAAACGAGCCGCTGCTGCCCTCAGTGGTCACGTCCATCGATCTTTGTCTCCCGCCACACGAGCCAAGCTTAAGAAGCTGGCGGAGCGGAAAAGATTGCGGGCTGTCGGCAAGGAGCAACGGGAACGGGAGAAATTGCGGGCCGTGCAACGGGACCGGGAGCGCGACCACCATCGTCTCGGTAGCAGCAGAAGTCCACCGAGTAGCAGCACAACCACTACCACCAAGATACGCATTCACCAGGACATCGTGGGCAAGCAGCGGCAGAAGAGTCCAGGTACGCAGCGATATTGTATTCGTGAGAGTGTATACGGAAAGTAGGTTATACATATATTAATATGTATTAGTGATTGACATCTATGTATCTATTTAGCTATATCCTTTTGTATATTTGCCAGTCTCTTTTATACCCAGCACCCATAGGGTAAAAGTGTATTAAAACAAAGTGCCAACCAAGAATGTATGTATGAGGCAGAAGGAGGTATATCCGACCTCATAAAGTATATATATATTGATTATCATAACCAGCGGGGTCGATTTAGCCATGTCCATGTAAGACAACAGATTTCGGAGACTACAAAATTTGTTAATAACATTCTTATCTGTGGCATGCAGATACAATTTTTTTTTTCTAAATTTGGCCACGCCCACTTCAGCCCTCAAACGTATGACTGAGCTATAGTCGAGACTTAAAGTAAATATACATATATGATCTAAATACATTTGTGCGGACGCTCTAAAAATTTAAGTAAAATCGAATTATAAACATGGGAATTATTAAACATAAATGTTTCTGTACATACTGTACATACATACATACATCTTCCGCAACATCTACATCTGTCTTGGTAGCTTCTAGGGGTGTTGCTAGCAACATTTTTTTACATTTGTCAACATTTTCTTGTGCCTTCCGCCCCGTTAAATTAAAGTTTGATTTAAACTTGTCATATATTTTATCATAGTTAGACAAAGTAAAATAGTCATCTTCATGTGCCTTTTGATTTCATCCATTTTGATTTTTACTATACAAAAAATGAATTCACATCACCATTATGATGTTAGAGAAAATTTCATACACCATTTAAAGTATATACATATGTATGTATATTCTTGACCAGCATCAATAGCCGAGTCGATCTAGCCAAGTATGTCGCGCCGTCTGGCCGTTTTTACACCAGCTAGTCTCTCAGTTTTAACGTATCTCGATGACAATTTCTCAAAAGTCCTTTTCTATTGCAACAATGATATAGATAAGTTAGAACGTGAGGGATCGGACGAGTATATCATTTAGCTGACATACGAACAATTGCGGAATTTACAGAAAATTATAACTTGATTGATTTTATACCCTTACGGGGTTTAATAATATTAGTCAGAAGTTTGCAATGCAGTGAAGGAGTCAATTCCGTCCATTGGGTATATACATATGCATACATAAATTCTTGATATATGTACTTATGTTCTTGATCAGCATAAACAGCCTAGTCTATCTAGCCATGTCCATCTGTCCATTTCTACGCAAACTATCTGAATCTTTCTATCTGAATGAAACTTTGCAGATAAGTCAAAACGTGCCAGATCAAAGAGCTATATCGAATACAAAAATTATTAGAAATGGAAATAACTTCGTTGATTTTGAACTTACTGCATCAGTTCGGAAACAGAGATATTTTATATATTTTAAATTTCGGTTTTAATTTGATAAAAGTCAGTTTACTAACTCGAATAGCTGCCATACATCGATCGGAAAATGAATAATAAAATATAATAAAAATGTACATCTTTTCGTTATATATATATAGATATATTATCTACCGTATATAATCCAAGATATAAGAGCTTTGTACAATTTAAAATGTTGTAAAAATCGTACTACTATATCATTCACCTCCTATTGGAACGATCGGAAATGAATGGGAAGTTTTGTATTTGTATGTTAATTTTGGAAAGTTGTATTTGTATTCAAAAGTACATATGTACATAGGTACTTATATATATTTGTGCAGTCAAGTTGTAAGTTTGTGCCTGAATTTAGCCATTCTTATAGTTAAATAACTATTTTTGTTAGCTTGGGTATAAAAATTGCATACATAAGATCGGCAGGTTCAGTAGTCATAACTTGCAATCAGGTTTTCACATAGCGCTTTTAAAGCTTGCGCTTTATATTTGTTAAATAATAAATGACAAGACCATGGAAGGCTGTTGAGAATTTAACAATAGTTGTGGCTAACAATCTGTTTAATAGCGAGTATAGGATGATATAAAATGTGAAAAGAGCATCATTAAGTTGAAAGCTGTTAAGACATGACCAATTAATTGTTGATAAGGAATCGGATATCGTGTAAAGCTAGTTTTCCGGAAAAAAAGTCTTCGCATAGGAGCGCTGTTAGTTTTTGGTGGCTTTATATGATTAGTGAAGATATCCGGTAACAATAATACAAATATTAATAATGTTTTCCAATACATTACATACGTGTAAAAATTAAAATTACATTTTTTGTTTTACTCACTGTAAAACGTACATATTAACTGAAAATAATACTTTTATAACATTATGACCTACAAATAATACAAAACTGAAAAGAAAGCAAGTAGATGTGACCGACTATGAGATACCCAAAGCTTTGTTGGTGTAATTAAAAGGCACATTCACTTGGTTTAATTATGCTTAAATTTATGAAAAAATGAAATTTAACAGGGCGGAAGGCAGAAGACAATGGCAAAAAATTTAATAGCTCTAGTTCTTAAAGTCTTAACATCTGTTGTTTCACATGGGCGGACAGACGCACATGGCTAAATTGACTCGGCTGGTGACGCTGATCAGGAATATATACTTAACAGGATCAGAGATTCGTCCTTCTGCCTTGTTGCTGGCACTCAGACCTCTAGGCCATACCTCATGTTACGTAATAGGCGCAAATTGCCCCAGTAAATAGCTTTAAAACTTCTGGCAATAACAAATAGCTTTTTTTTTATTGGAATAAGTGTGTGTGAAAGAAATAGAAGATCGCTCTAATGGGTGTTACTCAACATGTTCTTAGCAACATTCGTCTTTTTTCGGTGTTGCTCAACACAAAGTGAATTTTTCATGCCAATTTCATCCAGAATGCTTTGGGTACTGGGTATCTCACAGTCGATAAGATTCTACTGTAGCTTTCCTATTTGTTTCTTATAATTTACCGTTTTTATTTATTTATTTTAAATACTAAATTGCGAATTTATTGATCTTTCTATGTTATAACAGAGCTAGGATTGCGGTATAATAGAAGAGATGATTGATTTCTCGGAACCGAAGTAAAAAAAGCTAGCGCTCAGGATTAATTTCCTTTAATTAAAAAAAAAAACACATAGCAACGACAATTGCACATTTAACTTACTTTTTCGTACATCTAACATGCAAACCTTTATAATTTTATAGCTATCGTTGGCAGCTAAAAAATGTGTTTAAGATGCGTTCTTTTGACAATTAAGTTCTAAAAAGTTCAGCATATGCACAAGTACTTCTATAAGTATCTACTTGCATACATACGCAAGCGATCATGACACAGATTAAAAGTTCATACTTATTTTAGATGCCTAATAACTTACGACATAAAATTTTGCTATGATATGTGTTATCCACGAAAAAGTTAAGATTGAGCTTATTGAGGTGTCGCCGTGAGACACGATTTTAATAACCTTGTTATTTGAATTTTGCTACACCAGTTCAAATTTTGGGATTTTACCGATAAGGTTAAAAGTGATCCCAAATTTTAAATTGTTTAAACTAAAATCTTCTATTTAATATTAAAGGTTTAGGACCAGCAGTTGGAGGCGGAGGGTCATCCTCGCGAATGCATCACCAACTGATGTCGCGAGAGAAGATCATTATCCAGACGCGAGCACGCGGTCGCACACCATCCTTGGAGCGAGAACGGGAAAGAGAGCGGGAAAGAGAGCGCGAAAGGGAACGCGAACGCAATGATTTCTCACTACGGGAACGAGATCGGAGGGACCGGGAACGAGACCGAGCGGAACGGGAAGCAGCCAGGGACAAGGAACGCGCAGAAGCGCTAGCACGCTGCCAGGAACGGCAACGGGAACGCGAACGCTTGGCCCGCGACAAGCTACGCCGACAAGAGGAGGAGGAAGGCGGCGGGAAGCGGAGTGGAATTGGGCGGGACTTGGATATGCCGGCGTACGGCGGCAGCAGGGAGCGTTCTCTGGACACCATAGAAAGAGAGCGGGACCGCGAGCGCGGCGGTGGCGGCGGGCGTCATGTGCGGGATAAGCGGGAGCTGGATCCGTATGAGCGAGAGCAGGACTATCTGGAGGAGCGTCACGGCCACGGGCTGCTTGACGAAATGCGTAGATATCGGCGAAGGGAAATGAGTCCCCTGCCGCCCGAGAATTATCCGTCTAGAATGCGCGATCCCAGAGAAATGTACTCCGAGGAGGAACGAGAGAGGTGAGTGAATGGAAAGAAAATTGGGTCACAAGAAAAAAGAGTAGCGAAAACGACTAAAATTGTATGCCTTATCAAAGAAATAGTAAAAAAGCGATAAAGTTAAAAGACAAGTCAATGGCTTAAATCACACACTGTTACAAGACTTTCCCAAACGATTGCTCCAAATCGACTTTAAAAAGTAAAGTTGTAAAAATAACTTAGAAATAAAAAAAAAACACAAAAAATTTCATTTTGGATCACCCCGGTTCGAAACCACGACTTGAGGCTCGACTAACCATCTGCGTCTGACTGCGAGTTCGAGTGGGATGAAGATAGAAAATCTTTAATATTTATCATCAGATATCAGATAGAAAAACAAATACAATTTATTTGTCGATACAAATCTAAGATAGCTTTACAGCTATGTTTAGCACCAGGACCTTCGCGGTACGCAGAACTCGATCAAATATATATAAACTACATACATATCCTGTGAATGACGTACAACGTTTTAAGAATATTGATTTATGCGCAAATAACAAATGTAAAATAACAAAATGCAAATAACAAATGTAAAATATGCGCAAATAACAAATGTAATTCGGAAATGATTAAGCGCTTAAAATATTAGAAGTACTGGGTACTTACTTGTTTGGTGTACTGACAAATTTCTAAGTTTGAAATTTATAAAATAAATCTCCTCTATACTATAATGAAATTTTACTACGTAATTACTAAGACCAGTTGACTAGTCATTTTTTTAAGCAAACGTTATTCTGTTTAAGATGTCACTGTCGCTTGAAAATACTGAGCTTTTACTAATAACAATAATTTGTCAATTTACAGAGCCTACAAACGCGCCTATCTGGACGCGCGGTATTCGTCACGAGATCGTGATGCCTGGTTGGAGGCCCGTGAGCTGCGGGAACGGGAGTTGCAAGGACGCGAGTACCGCGAACTAGAGCCAGAGGATAGCCTTTACCAAGATGAACGGGATCGTCTGATCCGCGAGAGAGAAAGAGAGCGGGAGCGAGAACGCGATCGAGAAAGGGAGCGCAATCTGGGACCGCCGCGTGGCGATTACCGGCCGGAGTGGGAACGCGACTGGGAGGAGGAGGGCGGCGGCAGTGGCGGAGGAGGGCCTATCCTTCCGGGAGGGCCAAGTGGAACACCTGGTCGCCCCAGTGGCTTTGTGGGGGGACCCAAGCGAACCAAGCCTCCGTCGCATCCGGTCGGAGGACCGCCATCGCAGCAGCACCATTCCGCCTCGGAACCGGACTGGGATGCCGACGAGCGGGAGAGAGAAAGAGAGCGAGAGCACGATCGAGAGCGCGAGCGGGATCGCGAGGATCATCCAGACACTGGAAATGGCGGCGTTGGGGGCGATAGGCCGGCTATGAACATTAAAAACGAGCCCGCTTGGCTAGAGCACGATCAGCGGGATAAGCCGCGCGCCTGGCAGCAGCAACCAACCTCCAACTCCGGCGGAGATTGGCGGGACAATGACGATGCCCCACCGCCACCGCCCTCTCATCCACATCCCGCCTCGCCGCACCATCATGTGCATTCCAGAGGAGATAGAGGCTCCGGCCGAGGCTTCCGGCGCGGGGGACACGGTCATGGCGATCACGGCGAGCGACCTGGCTACAGATCCCATCCGCCGCCGCTGATGACGCTGCCAGTGCAGCCGCCCGGTGGGTATTCCAGGCCATTCGCCCACAAACGGTTACCTTACGGAGCACGAGATAGTGGAGGATTAGGCGGCGGCGGTGGCAGAGATGGAGGAGGTATACTCAACTCCACCTCCAGTTTTCTTAAGAAGCATCCACATCCACCACTAGCCTCACCCACGCAGACGCTGCCTTTGAACCCTGTTTTGGGAAACCCCGGAAAACCCAACGCAGCTGCCCAAGCGAGCGCTGTAGCTGCTGCAACCACGGCAGTGGCAGCGGCTAAAGCGGCAGCCCAAAGTGCCGCCAATGCCATCACGAATCCGGGAATACTTGCCCAGGTGATTTTAGTTTTTGTTCTTAAATATTTTTAAACGTGTAATCCATTTTGTAAGTATAGATCCCCATGCCTTTACCGTTGATTCTATCGACATATTTTTTTTTTTTGGAAATGCTTTCTTTTCGGTCAAAGATGCACGTTAAGGAGCGAAATTCCGATCCTTCCAATAGAGTTCCGAACAATTAGAATTTATCGAGTTTTAGAATTGGCTTTTACTCTTCAGAAGATCCTATAACTAGGATTTTTAAATTTATCTTGACCATCCAAACCAATTTCCTCAAACAGTAGAACTTATGTACTCCGTGGGTTGACGTTAGCTTTTTTTTATATAGGAACTATAAGATATGGTGCTCCGATTTTGATTAAACTTAACTAGAAAATCAAAAATTATTTTAAACTGAATATGTTCATATTTGGTTAAGAGCTAATAAAAAATGCCTACGAAATGCATACATAAAAATTCAAAATTTAAAAAACAAGAAAAAAACAATTTTGCTCATTTTTTTTCGATGTTTTTCCGTTCCGTTTATCCGTGCTCCGGTTTTCGTAAACTTTTTGTCATCGATTTGCTATCGTAATATTTTATAACTTTTACTGTTCAAACAGCTGACTGTAACGAACTGGTTTTCTCAGAGATATTCTGTGTTCGTCCCACCAAATTTATATGTTGGGATTGTCCAACCAATGATACACGTTGACTCCAAAATGTACTTTCTTTTATTGGCCCTTGAAGTTATAATTATCCTCGACCGCTGTCTGCGATGCCGTTCGTCCTGGTCCGGTTATGCAGCCGTCTCGCTGGCAAGAGCTAGCAGGGTGTTTCGCCGGGCAGGTCAACTTATCGTCGCCCTTATCGCCACAGCCGCCTTATCGCACGCTCTGCTAGCACACTGGCTGACCTAGCGGAGTGTTACGCCCGGCAGGTCGAACTCAAAGCTCTCCCTTATCGCCGCTGCTACTCCTTTCGCCCGTTCGGGCCGTGGTGAGGATTTCGTCGGCCCGGTGTATCGCCTGGCCAAAGCCTAGCCACCCGCACAAATCCTGCAGCTCGACTTACAGATCCGCAGGACCTGTCGCTCTCTGGTCCTGGCTCCTTGCGCCGATTCTGTAGCCATGATCCTTGATCCTGGCCGCCTGATTCGTGATTCTCACTCCTTGATTCGTGATCCTTGATCCTTGATCTGTGATCCTTGATCCTTGATCCTTGATCCTCGATCCTTGAGTCGCAAGTCCTTGTAACTGACTTTTGACTCCTCGATGCTCGACTTCGCGGACGCACTTGCATTGACTCCTACACACGTAATACTGTCCCGCTTTCACCGCTGCTTCCTATTTATAGGCAGCCATGGTCCCGTTATTCGTGGCGTCGGCGATCACGCCACCGGGTCCGAAGTCCATCGAGGTCCCGTTTGACCTCGATGCCCTTGGCTGGCATCGCCTCTTCTTGCATCGCCTCTTCTTGGCTGTTGCTAGGCGCCTTCAACGGTATTTTCCCTTCTTTGCCTCGCCTTTCCTGGCCGCTGCAGGCCGCCAAATTGCGTAGTCCCCGCACCATTCGCTTCACGCTGCTGCGGCTTCGCTTGTCACATGACTTGGGTGTTTTCAGAAGTACACAATGTGTTTAAATATATTTAATTTTTTTTTATTAAATAAAGCAGAAATTGTTAATTTGTCGGTCCAAAAGGGCTGCCATTCTTTAAGCAGTTTCAATTCCAGCGGGCTCAATGACTTTTATACCATATTTAAATTGTAAAGTAACTATTAAATCAATACAATTTATCCCTAAATCCTTAAAAATTATTAACGTCCACAATTTAATTGGATTTCGACCAGATTGTTTTATTCCATCAATAGTCTTGGTAATCCAATCGAAAGTTGTTGTTGCCGACGGCAAATATTTTATTTCCGAACTCGAAGTGGGGTCGGAAAAGTATTTAAAAGAATAAGTACGTACTAGTTAGACCTACTGATAATGTGGGATAATCGTCAATAGACTAATTAGTCAACTATTTTTTAAATTTGCAAATAACATAATTTCGCAAAGAAAAACTTTTCCGTTTTTCATTTCGCAATTTGCATTTTGAGGGAACCGGATCACCAATTTGAAAATGTATATATTGTGAGTATAATCGTATGATGAACATGTGAGATATAAGCAATAAGGTTGGAATTTTCAGACAGGTCCTTAAATGCTGCAAAAGCATACAGCTTACCTTTTTTTTATTTTAATTTTATTTAATTGTAATTAAATTGAAATTTTAAATAATGTATTTCGACTGTAGTCAATGCACAGCAGCAGCAAATCGGACCGGCTCGTGTCAATGTGATTATTACGCATTACGTAAACAAGTCAAATAAATAAATTAATTAAACCAAAAATTAAAAAAGGTTTAGATATTAACATTAAACAATTTTTTGATTTGGAAATTGCGGGGACTGAACCCTCAATATTGCATAAGCTAGTAGTGCGTCCTCTCAGACCACTAAGATACACCCAGAGCTGTAGCTCTTACGGCGATTGGCATACTAAGTAGTTCTTCATTTTCATAATACAATTGCCCTTTTTTTTACTTGCGGTACCCAGCATTTGCTTGTTTTTATCATTTTTTTGTCGTTTATTTAGGTCAGCAAACTGAATGTGGTCATCAAGCAGGAGGAATCCTCCGAGGATTCCGCGGGAACACCCGAACTGGGTGCTCAGGATGATTCCCCAGTTCCTAATCTAAACCTGACTTCCCTGGCACCCACCACAGATCCAGTTAAGCAGGAGCCTCGTCTCAGCACCGGTGAGGGTGAGCTGAGTGAGATAAGTGACAGTGACGATGATATCCTCAACAAAACGGACAAGGTGTTGCGACCCAAGAATGAGCTGACAGTAGAAATAGAGCAGGAAATAAACCCTAGCAATTCAGCACAGGAGGCAAAGTCGACCGAGACCGGTATCAATGGCATTGCTAGTCACCCAATTAAGGTGGAGGAAGTGATGGACGAAGTGCTGGACTTTGAGGAGATATCCGATGGTGAACTGGAGGAGGATGGCCGAAACAAAGGTGAGGGAATACTATATATATATACTACAACAGCTATTAGACATGGTTGACCGATTTCGAATAATTGCATAGAATCATTTCTGGTGGTGTAAAAAGTGATATATTAAAACACAGAGGTCTTACCGATTTTCCTAAATTATATCTAAGCTTACCGATCGCTCTTATGGCTGCTATTTGAAAGGGTAATAAATAACTCCATCTCGAGTTATATGCCTATATGTTGATAAATAACGATATTAAACAGATTTTCCTTTTATTATTCCCGGACCCATAATGAAGGAAGGTTTTATAACTGCCAACCGAGAATGTATAAAACAGGCAGGAGGCTTCTCTGACCCCCTTTAGTATATATTCTTGACCAGCATCACCAGCCGAATACATTTAGCCATTCCCGTCTGTCTATCCGTTCGTCCGATCGTCCATGTGAAACAACATCTCAGAGACTATAAGAGCTAGTGATTCCAAATTTGGTGACAACATTCAAAAACGCCTAACTAAGCTTTAATCGTGATATTCGACGGAAAGTAAATACATTTGTTCGGACGTGAAAAATTTCACAGGTCAAATTTGATGATAAACATGGGATTTATTAATTAATTTGTAATAGCCGAATATGTCTACATTTTTTGCGTGTCTTCTTCTTACAGGCATTGGTGATGCTCTAGGCGTAGATTGGCAGGGATTGATAGCGGAGACCCGGCAGCAGGCCACCGACGCTCAGACAGCTCAGCAGGGCGTGGATCGAGGGACTTCCGCGAAGCAGCGATGGCAGTCGCATCGCGTGCTCCTCGATATGGGAATCTCATTTGGAATGGCGGGCGAAAGCTATGCTCGTCACATAATGGAAGAGGCCCGCCAACACTTCATACAGGAGAAGGAGCAACGCCAGCAGAGGGATAGGGAGAGGGAACGCGAGCAGCAGGAGCATGTCGAACAACAAGAGCCACAACCAGTAAAGATCCCATCACAGCTGTTTGACTATCGTGAATTCCTGGCCAGTCCCGCCCAACTTGAGCCCTTTGCATGTGTGCAAATGGGTCTGCGTAATGTTGCAGCAGAACGTCAGCGTTTGGTGGGCAATGTTTGTGGTCCTGGTACTCGGGCCTTAAGCGCTCGCCAAGATTTGCGACTACGCCGTCAGCTCTGCGGCCTACCCGCCCGCGAGTGTGAGTTCCCACGAACTGCTCCGCTCGTGAACGATGGCCTGCGCAACTTGGCGTTGCAGATGTTTCAACGCAGTCTGCTGGACGTCAAATGAGATCCGATGCCCGAAGAAAGGGAGAGCGAGAGGTTGCAGCAGAAAGAGCCACTTCATTACCGACTGGACATACAGATATACACGGGCGGTGAACAACAGGAAAGGAGGGAATAGGTTGGAGTTTTGTAAGATATAATAACTTGATTTCGAAACCCATTTTCCCCTTTTGGGATGTGTAAAGTCTTCTTTTCCATCTAAACATTCGATTGCTGTGTGAATATCAATATTAAGTACATATTCTAAATAAAAGTAAACATGTAATATATATCTTATAAACAAATTGAATTTTATTTTAATGTCTTCCGTGGAATTAATATTATAAGGGAGCATTGAAATTGTGAGTTTGCCTGCTTGTTGTTATATAAGGATATCTACAGCGCACATTAAATAATTGCAAAGCCAAAAAAAACTGATAATTATTACAAGGAGTTCATGAAATTATTTCCAAATAAGCTGATTATATAAATATTTGAAATTTCCAATTGAATTCCATGCGAAGAACTGCAGCTTAGAACTGTAAATATGAATTGACGAAACGCTTTAGGAAACATTGAATTTTTCAGTAGTCAAAACATATTTTATAGTGCCGAAAACAATTATAATTTTATGTTTATTTTAATAAATACACTGCTAGGCTATTTATTGGTTACTTTTTAATGAGCAGCTTAGGCAAAGTGGATTAATCGTGAAAGATTTTGAGTTGGATTTTAATTGTTACTTATGTTACAGACCAGGGACAACTTAGGAGATTGTTCTGGTATCATATCTAAATTTGTTAAGTGATCTTTCAATTCTCGTCAAATTTCGTTATATAATACTTATGTGCAAAGATCTTAAACTGAATCAATTTAAGTTTGGTGTTGGGTTATCACATGTGAGATCGAACATTTTTCCCAAATAAGCAAACAAAAATCGTTTGAAGTCCAAAACTTTATACAGTATATACATATTGTATCAGCATTTATCTTGGCAATATATGTATGACTTAATACACCGATTTGTATAATACCTACATAGTACGAAGAGAAATCTTTCTGGGTAAAATTGAATTAATGATGTAATTTATTTAAACAATCAAAAACTGGGAAAAATAGAAAAAACCTAGCTTAACAAAACATGTAGTATATCTGGCACTTTACTACTCCCGCAAAAAATGCTCAACATTTTAATGAGATTTTGTATTTTTGTTTATTATTAATTGAATTAATCTCTTATTAATTATATTTAGTTTTTTTTTTTTCATGTTAAAGTAGCTTAGCTTTGCTGTCTCGCTTTTGCATGCTTGCTAACTTACTCTTCCTGTCTCTTTCGTTTTGTTGTTAATAAATAATTTGCCTTCCCTTTTCTTTGTTATGAAAGTGCAATTGTGTTTTTTAAGTCTTAATGAATGGTTTAAGACTACAATTAATCTGTTAGAAGGCCAAAACTAATTTATATTAATATATCTCCTTCTAGCTTTGCTTGCCTCTGTAGTTTTTTAATCTCATTTTACTCTTTGTTCTCTTGTTTGATTTCTCGATTTAGTTTTAGTTTATTCATACATATACATACATATCATTTTTATGTTTGCCTGTAGTTTTAGTTTAGTTAAGTTTCTGCAATGCAATAATTTTCGAAATTAGTTCTTAGTATTTGTTATAAGAAGTGTGTGCTCTCTTTTCCCGCGCCTTTTTAGGTTCCTTTTTTAAATTTTGTTTTTTTTTTACATTTTTTCTTTAATTTTTTTTTATTAATTTTGTATACAGCAATGCATATACATATGAATGCGTGTGTGTTTTGTGTGTGATTCAACGCTTGGCGTAATTTTTTTTCCTTTTTGAATTTACAGATCCTTCTGATTCTTCAACATGGCTGCACCCTTCACTCGTTTTAAGCGCATTTAGTGTTTGCTGCTGTTTTTTAATTGGGGCGATCTATTCCTGTTCTTTTTTTTTTAATTTTCGTTTTTTTGTTTGTGTATAATTTCTAGCAGTGTTTTTTTAACTCAATAAATAGAAGTAAAACAATTTAAGGGTGTGTTCCCTTTTCTACTGCTGTAATTCTCCGTATCTGCTGCAGCCTCTCCTCTCAATTCCCCCTAATTGGTTTATTTATTTCGGTTGACCCTCGATGTACTCTGTCTCCCTTGACGGCGCGTCAATTCAACGATGGCATGTGGGTGTCATGCCAATTGATCTCGATATTTGGCCACTTGGTCTGCAAGCAGGTGACCATCGGATTGGAGGTGCAGATCGACTTCAGGTCACCCTCCAGCAGAATGGCTGAGCCACAGTAGAAGCGCACCTGCAGAGGGGGAATACATATATTTAATAGTTAAAAAAAAATTAAATTAAAGAAAATAACTTCAGAGATGTCGGCGATTTGATTTACTTGATTTACTCTAACTAACATTTAATCATAATCGATTTGCAATTTAAAACAAATGCAGTAAAATAAATAAAGAATGAAAAGAAAAAAAAGTCATATAAACTGATTCATTAAAAGCATAAGTCATGATTCTATCAAAGGGCATTTGGCACCCAATTCTCACCTTATTGTTTTCATTGGAGCCCGGTATCCCGTTGTAATGACGCAACTCGAAGGTATCCGGAGTGGAGCGACGCTCTAGCGGAAAGAACTCGTCCATGAAGGCGTTCAGTAGAATAATACCCAAATTCTCCGGGTCCAGACGTTTCTGCATGAGGCTCACACTGCAAAGAGCATGATCTCGATAAAGTAAACCCACATTTTCGAGAACCCCTACAATTAAGCTTACTAGGCTGGCTCGCTGACCAGATTTAATTCCGAGAGAACTTCGCGCAGCATGGTTGTCGATATGAAGTTGTTGCCCTCCGGATCATATGACTTGAAGATGCGACGGCCCGTCTCTGAAGGCGTCTCCGGCGAAACGAGCCTCTTTTCGTTGCTGAACAGTACTATAGGGGAGGAAACAAAATAAGAAGTATGTCGAGTGTATCGAATGTGCAATTAGGTAAGCTATAGTCGACCGACTGTGAAATACCCGGAACCCAAAGCATTGTGGGTGAAGTTAAAAGGCGTATGGACAAGGCTATATTGTCTAATTATTCTCAGAATTATGAAAATTATTAAGAAAAAATGTTGTTAGTTACATGTTGAGCAACACTCATTTGTGCTGCCATATCAGATATACAGTGGCTCACAGCTTATTTCAACCAGCACCTATCGAAAACTTCAAACGCCTGTAAAAGTTGAACCAAATGGAAAATCAAAATAATTTAAACGCACGATGCTTTGTTAAGGATTAATATTATAAGTTCTTCATTTCATATATTTTTTATTATTTTTTAAATATTTTTTTTTTAATTAATAACGAAAAAACAACGAAAAACAATGCCACAGCTTATTTCAACCAAATACTTTGAAGTCGTGTAATGTCCTGTATTTTTGGAAAGTAGCTTTTCTTTTTTTTCTGTGCTTTAGTCAGTATATTCAGAGTTGGATCAAGTTAATTTTTGGAAAGTTTATTTGGAATTTAGTGCGTAAAAAATTCGTTTAGCAAAATGAGACCACGGACGACAATAGAGCAACGAGAACTTGTTTTAAAACATTTTAAAAATGGAAATTCGCCCAGGAAAATTGCCGAAATGGTTGCTCTGAGTGATTCCACTGTCCATAGTATCATATACCATTTTTTCCTCGAGAATAGGATGCACGACAAAGGAAAAACGGCTCCCAACAAAATCTTTAATCCAACAGATGAGCACTGTATCGTCCGGAAAATTCGGAAAAACCCTAA